>BSBK01005777.1:0-132500 GCA_027943335.1 Chamaecyparis obtusa
TAAGATCTTCGATGAGCTTCCCTCTAATTTAGGACAAATGTCTCAATAGAGATAGCTTAATTAAGAATGGCTTCAGTAGATATGTGGTCAGAATGCATTATAAAATTCAAAATAATTCATGTGTGCCTTTGTAGTTAGAAGATGTTAATAAATTTTATGAATAGGTGGCAGCAGGGCTCTATGCATTGCTAAATTAAGATGGATTAAGTAAGTAAATTGAAGATTGAAATAAGTGGTTCTTTCTTCAGTCAGAAATATCCCATTCAAATAAGATAAGGATGGCTAGTAATTTTATAACTCTTACTATAACTTCATGACTTTATTTGAAGCAATACATTCTTGGTTGAGGATATAGACTACTGCAGAGGAAAAATACCATGGTAATCTGTTATCTTGAAGTCAATATACTCATGTGCACATTAGCTTCAGGATTAAGATTATCATGGTCCTTTCTTGTTTAGATCTCTAGTATTATGGTGCTTGTTTGCTTTGATGAATATGTTGGTATACCCTTTTTATATAAAGATGTAGCTATTTTAAAAAGGAGAAATATATATTAGGTTTAATATATATGTTACTAATGTTCTATATGTGCTTCATAACAAGACAATGAAAGTAGAAATATGGAAACCGTTTCTATACTGATCTTCTAATGATTTTAGTTTAATTCTGATGAATTCTTCCAAGCAAATTAGATTTACTTAATTCGGTTAACTCAGCTAAGGTAATTTACATCTTAATTGGAGAATAACATCATATCCTATCTAAGTTTTCTTATAAAGAGTAGGTTATGGGATCATCATAAGCAAGTATGTAGGGGATAAGTTATAGGAGAGTATTGTTAGTCTTACAAGTTATAATTCAGGATCAAATCAGCTAAGCCCACAATATGCTCATAGCCAGGTGGTGCAGGCACAGGTATTTCCTTTTAAGAAAATAATTAAAATAAGGGCTTCATTGACAAGCATTATCTTAACAATAGTATGTAGAAATTGGATTAGTAATAAAGTACATAGAGAGTATACTAACAAGATCTTAGCCAAAATTAAGGATTTGCAAGTATTTAAAAGCTCATAAGGCATTTTGAGGAACTCATGTCCGAGCAAAATAATATCTGGAATCAAGAACGTCATCAAAGGAAAAGAATCAGAATGAAACACAAGAATGGAATTGGACCATAACATTAAAGCACAAAATCTAGAAGGAAATTCTTCCAACTTCATGGAGTGGACAAGCATAAAAATGAAAACTATTCAAGAATCTCTTAAGACAAGAGATAGAACAACTTCTTCTTAATCTGTAATATTTTATAGAGGGGTTTGGTATCAGAGGGTATGCCCCTCCTAAACTTTTATGTATCAGATTCCGGACCAAGGTTCCAGGCAAGGCTGGAGGTTTCCTTAGCCCCGCTCTTTCCTACCACTCCTACACTGAGCAGGGTATCATGTATCATTGGTTCTATAATTAATATAATAAAATTATTGGCCTCGGCCTTTTACCAAACAAAAAAAAAGACGATATGGAGTGTGTTAGGAGATGAAAGAGATCATTTAATTTGAATATTAATTTGTGTAAATGGTCATTATATAGGTGGAGGTGAATAAAAGAAATATTTGTATTTTTAATTCAGTATAGGTACTTATTTTATGAAGGATTAAGTAATTTAGTTAATAAAATCATATGAAGGAAATGGATTAGAACTAAGAAATATAAATTAGAAACAAAGAAAATATAGGAATAAAGTTTTGATAATAGATTTATTTGTTTTAAATAAAATAATTAAGACTTGGGAATAAAAATTAAATGTCTACAATATCCTTACAACCCTTTTTTCTATAAAATAATTTAATGTATTTTAAAATTCTCTTGTCGATACGCTAAGCAAGTACTATTGTAATCATTTTTTAGAATTGCTAAGTTAACTAGTGATTAAATTAAACTATGTAGACCAAACTAAATTTATATTTTCTTTAGTTAAATGCAATATTTTTAAGTTTGTAATATGTGTAATCTATTTATTTATCATATGATTGGCTAAACTTTTTAGAGTCTTATACACAAAATTTAGGGATGTATAATTTTTCTAGGATCTTTTTATCAATAAAAAATATATAACTATAACTATTATAAAATACTAATATTATTATTATCAACCTACATCATATTTATTATTATATGATTAAATATTTTAAAATATATAATTAAATATTCAAAAATTATCCTACATTCTGACTACTGTGAATATATTAATATTCCTTACAAATTCAACAAGTGCCACAAAGTGGCTAGTACTTGTCTTTAATTATCTAATTAATTGTAGTTTTAAGTTATATAATTAGTTGTATAGTTTTAATTGTATTGTATATAAAATTAAATTTTTTAAATTTATCTAATATAATATTATAAGTAAGTTTATAGTTTAATTAAAATTTATCTAAATTATAATGAAGTTTATAGTTCAAATAAAATTATGGTAAAGTTAGAAATATGTTTAAAATTAAAAATTTTAATATTTTCATTTAACATTAATTTTTTAAAATTTAAGTTGTGAAAAAAATAAATCTCATAATATATTTTTTTAATTAATTTTTTAATATATAATTAAGATAACATAAAAATTAAAATAAATAATTTTGAAATATGAATAAATATATAAATATATAATAATATAATATTTATAAACATATAATATTGTTATATTATGTATAATATATTTTTATTTTTATTATAACATTTTGAAAAGAAAAAGGTGACACTTATGAACTAAAATGAGTACAGAGAATATAATTTTTAATTTAAAATTTATATTTAATATATAACTAATATAAATATAAAAATATTAATCAAAACTCTAATGAAAGTATTTTAAAATAAAAAAATATTAACTCAAATAAACATTCAAATATTGAAATATAAATACATGGTCTAAATGTTAGGTCTATTCATAGTGGAATCGTGTTAGCCTACCGGCAAGTACTAATAAGATAAAAAATAAATATTGCTTATTCTCAACCTTTCAACATTTATTAATATTGATAAATAGTAGATAATAATAAGAAAAACCTAAATGTGTATTATAATTATTAATAAAAAATTATATAATTATAACTATTATAAAATACTAATATTGTTATTATCAATCTACATCATATTTATTATTATATAAATAAAATATTAAATATATAACAAATAAATTATCATTATTATATTTTTTATTTTCAAATATATATTAAAAGAGAACAATTTAGTAATTTACTTATCTACATCTAGTTCAACAATCTATTTCATAATTCAATACATCTATGAATATATTTTTAAAAATATGACATGTTTATTCTAATAAAACCATTATACTCAATTTTAAAATTAAAAAATACTTATCATTACAAATAATTATAGCAATTCAATCATTATCTATAATTATAAAAAATATAATTAAATTACTTTAATTATAAATTATAATTATAAATAATTTCAAATCTAAAGGCAAGTACTAACCACTATGTGGGCACTTGTTTCTATAGTTTTCATCATTTATTTCAAACTTGACACTTACAACTAGGACATATATCTTTGTAGTTAGGGGATCATACATAATTTTTTTCCTATATGCCTCTAAAGCTCAATAATGGATATCTCTTTTCATATTATTTTAGATAATTAATTTTTTATAATTTCTTTTTATTATTTTAGACCTTATCTTACCTAAAAGTTTAGGAGTGTTCATATCACTCTTTTCTTTTTATGAATTATTTTTTATTTTTTTAGTTTAATAAAAGTTAATTAGACTTGTTCATAAAATAAAGAGTCAAACTTACTACAAGAGTGTCTTAATTAGTACTTGTCGGTAGGCTAAGTACTATTGTGTCAGACTTTTTTTATCTTAACTAGTGATTAAATGAACTCTTCTACACCAATCAAATAAATTCTATTTTATATTTCGTTATAAGTTTTTTCATTTGTAAAATATATATGCAAATTGTTTAACTTTATAATATCTAGAAATTATTTTTTTATCATCTCATTGGACAAATGCATTTAAACTCTTATACACGAATTTCTCGCTTGTGAATATAGTACTTTATGAAAGTTCTTTTACCCTCCATAATCCGTCGTTCACCACCCTATTTTTCAATGCATTTCTACTGAGCGCTCTTCTCTGATCCCATATTCTGCCTATCATGCTTGTATGCACCCTAAAATGGTTGCCTAAACTTTGGGCCCCATTCTTCATTTTATCAACGTTGGAATTATTTTATCAATTTTCTGAATCAATGATTTTTAATATTTTTAATTCAAATCAATTTATTTGATCAAATTATAATTAATTCAAATATTTTAATATATTTCTCAAGTTTTATTTAATTGAGAGAACTTGCTCCCTTTTAATTAAATAAAAATCCCTTTTAATTAAATAAAAATCTCTTTTAATTAAATAAAAATCATTTAATTAAATCATCAAGTCATTTATTTTAAATCTCATTTTAATTAAAAGAATAAATCTCTTTTAAATAAAATAAAAAATCTTTAATTAAATATTGGAACCCACTTTGCTAAAAATAATAAATAAAAAATAAAAATAATAAAGTAAAGTGCACTTTCCTATGAGATGGAATCTTTTGATTTTGCCTCTTGAGCACATGGATCAACCAAGATTTAATCTCCACCGTTGCTCATTTTCTTTTTGCCTCTTAATCTTGACCGTCCAAGATTCTTTATAAGGAGACTTCTCCTTCTCATTTTCATATGTGCATTTTGTGAATTGTTATGCTACAAGTTTGACAAGTGATTTTGGAGAAGATTTTAAGCACTTGAGCTTGGATATTGAAACTTCTCTCTTCTTGTCTTCTCTCATGCCCCATGGCAATCCATTAGATTAATCTTGCATTTTCCATATTAGATTAGATTCATATTTTATTTCATAGAATAATCTTGCATAAGCATTTCCTTTCATAGATTAATTTGCATTGTTATCATATAGAATAGATCTCATTCTCATTTGCATGCATTTTTGAATCTCTCATTTTATGGTGTACTTGCATGGGCACAAACATAGGTCAAATCTAAGGGCCTCCATAACAAACCCTTGCACTCCATGAATAGAGAGCTATGAGTCACTATTTGAGATCTCATTCTTGAGAGATCTTGGATGTATGATTCATAGAAGTGTGACAACATTTTAGCACACATTTTTTGGCGCCCACCATGGGGCAACCCACTTTTTACATGCTATTTTTTATTATTTTTGATGCTCAAGATTTCATGAAAATGCAACAAGAACCACTTTTCCAACAGTATGTGGAGAAGTATGTGGAACAAAACAAAGATAAGTTCTTGGAGAATTTAATCAACAAGGGTGCTAGGGTCCCCTACAACTTTAATGTGGACAAAAAGATCAAGGAACAAGATCCATCTGAAGGAGAAATGCTTAAACAAATGCAGAAAGCGATAGACGAAATGAAGGCACCCAAAATTTCATTCATTCTTGACTCAATTTGTCCCAATCCTTTTGATAGGAGTGTGAGTATGAAAGATTTTCTAAGAAAGGTTAAAATCCCTCAATATGACAAGTATGATGGTAGTGGAGATCCCCATGATCATGTGCACCAATTTTACACTATGAGTTTTGAATTCCATCAAGATGATTCATACCTTATGAGATTTTTCCCTAGAAGTCTTAAAGGTCACGCAATGGAATGGTTCACCAACATCACTCCCCCCGTCAAGACTTTCAAAGAGCTTGTTCATAGATTTGTCCAACACTTTGCTTACAATCTTTCAAGATCTGTCACTATGTTGGACTTGTACAACTTAAAACAAAATCAAGGGGAACCCTTTGTTACTTTCTTACAAAGGTGGAGATGACAATGCTCTCGATATTCTAGAACTATTCCCGAAGATGAAAAGATTGATATTCTTATTAGCAATTTGATTCCTGAAATGCGATATGAAGTTAGGAAGATGACTTTTTATTCCTTTGATACCATGGTTGAAACTGCATGTAGGATTGAGGATGTTTTGAAAGAACAAGGAATTTTGACCAACAATAAAAATAACAACAATGGCTCTAACAAGGATAAAAGGGAAAAACTCACATTGGAATAAGAACAAACAAGTGGTTAACGATGGAGTTGTGGACTCTTCTTAACAAAAGGATCAAGGTGTCCTTCACTTATCTAGTGTTGTTCAAGCCATGAAGCTCAATGCATCTAACCAACAAGAGCATAAGCCAAGATACCAAGATAAGCCTAAGAAAGAAAAGCATCAATTTTCCAAGCTTGGTGATTCATATGAGGATATTTTCAAAATGCTCATTTCCAACAACCTTTTGCATCCTCAAGATCTGGCACATTTCAACATACCCCAAGTTAAGCCATATTGGTGGGATGAGAAAGCCTACTGCATATTTCATAATGGCATTGGACATAACATTGAAAACTATTTTAAGCTTAGACATATCATTCAAGATTTCATTGAGAATAGAAAACTTACGATAGATGGATTGAACACCAATGTTGATCATAAAGCTTTCAAAGAACCTTTGCCAAAATATGAAAAGGGGGAAACCTCTAAACCTAAGAATGGCAAGGCTGGGTTCCATTACGCTTACAGAGATGTGGAAAATGTTTTCAACATGCTCGAAGTTGTAGAGGAAAATGTCAACATGATGATAAATAAAGATCCCTCTAGTTATGACTCTCCTCCTATCTTTGATGAAGGACCCATTGTGGTGTTAAGGGGTCCCAACTCTAGGATTCCATCTCAGACTCTCAATGTTGTTACCTGAAGCCAAGGTCCCATTGTCATTAGAGGACCTAACTCAAGTCAATCCAATAAACCAAAGCAAGTGACATCCAAGAATGTCACCTCAAAACTGGCAGTTAATTCCAAGTCTAGCTATAATCTTGTAGATCAGTTATAGAGAACCCCAGCTCAGATTTCCATCTTTGAGCTCTTAGAGTTGTCCTCAAGACACAAGAAAGTCCTTGAGGATGCTTTGCATGTAGTGAATGTCCCTAATAACTTAGATGTTGATCAATTCCAAAATATGATAAACCATCTTGCCAACCCTCATTACCTAACCTTTTCAGAGGAAGATGACAAAGCTTTGAGCCACCCACATAATCTCACCCTTCATATTGAAGTCATGATTCACAAAACCTGTGTCAAGCATGTGTTGATAGATGGGGATGCAGGTCTTAATATTTGTACCTTGAGTCTTTTAAAAATATTGGGTTATTCAGAACAAGTAATTGATACTAGAAAGAGGATTACTATCAAAGCCTATGATGAGGTAGAAAGAAGTTCCAAGGGGTTGGCCGTCCTTCCTATCAGAATTGGTCCTATTGAAAAAGACATTTTGTTCCAAATTGTTGATGTTGGTCCTTTAGCATATAACATCCTACTTAGTAGACCGTGGATCCACGACATGCAGGAAGTACCATCCACCTACCATCAATGTCTTAAGTTCCCCTATAATGGAGTCAAAGTCTGTATACCCAGGGATAGCACATTATCTATAAATACAATTTCACCAAGGACTCATGTTCCTCTCAATAGGGAAGCAAAAAAATTTGATGCAGCTTTAGACCAATGCAAGAATAAATTCAAGTCCATAGACCTTGGTATGGGAGATTATCAAATAGACTCCTTTACAAAACTGCCAATCTCACCTAGGTCCTATGGTAAACCTTCACAAGAGATGAAACCTTCCTCTTCAGCTATGACTTTATTTGAAACATTTGTAGAGTCTTCAGTGCCTATACAAGATGAGAAAGAAGAGGTAGCTGTTAAAGATTGGATTTATAGAGAAGAAAAATACATGCATAATGAGAACTTCTCTCCCTCTTCTAAAGCTTATGGAAGAAGGTACACTTTGGTTAAAAATATGGGCTATCCTAGATATGGCCCTCTTAGTCACAAATTGGATGCTAGAGCCGAACCTCTCAATCATGCTCTTTTTGGATGCAACTCTAAGAAGACAGTTGGCCTAGGATTTGAGAATCATAACACTGCTCCTATCCTTGATGAGTCAAATGGTGAGGATGAACCACAGTATATGCCAATTTTGACAAATCCGCAGGATATGTGTGAAGATTGGGTCCCTTCCACCAATCTCCTTTGAGGAGATTCAGGTGATCCAATTGCTCATGCTATAGTTGCAAACATAGAACAAGAAGGATTAGATGTAAAAGATCCCATCAGAGAATGTCAACGAAAGAATATTGTTCATTTTATGGAGAGAGATGTTACCCTTGATGATATTAGAGCTTCTACGTCAAGATGTCCCAAACCTTCATGGTGTAAACATCCTAGTCAAGATTCAGAAATAGATTCATATGAGTATGAATGGGACTCTCTCTCAAATCCTTGTACGGTTGATAGAGATGTTGATATTACTCACACTTATAGTTCTCAACCCAAGGTATCTGATAAGTCATGTGTAGGGTTAGTAGATTTGAACCTGCGTGTTGCCTTAGTGGATGATTCTTCACTTGTTAGGATGAATTCTAATTTGGGTAGCTTAGAGGGATACTTGACAAACTCCAACTCTTCGGTCACCAAAGATAATACTATTCACATTCACAGTCTTGAACCAGTCATTGATTTACCCCTTGTTAACCCTAACCTCATTGATTGGTCCCAACGCTATCAAGAGCCTCAGCTCTTAACTTTTTGAAATGATTATGAGATAACCTATTACATGAATTCCATTGAACCCATAGTCTCTTCCACCAGTGAACCGACTACCAGCATGATAGAGCCAGACATCAAGTACCTTAGTCACAAAATAAAAAGAAAATAAAAAAATAATAATAAGAGTTTTGATGGCGAAAACCACTGTGTGGCAGTGTCAGAACCTACTCTTTGAGGTGCCTAAGGATGAGGTACTTGATCATCTCCCAAGTTATTTCCAAGATAGATCTTCAATGCTTGTTGAGCCTACACAAACAGTTAATCTAAATACAAATGAGGCTCCACAAATTGTGCATTTGGCTGAGTCCCTATCAACACAAGAAAGAGAAGCATACACCAAGTTCTTACAGAGAAAGAAGATCAATTTTGCTTGGACTTATTCAAATATGCTTGGATTGGACACTAATCTTATTATGCATCACTTGTCCATAGCTCCAGGTGTCAAACCAATCAAACAAAAATTGAGAAAAATGTATCCTCACATAGCTCTTCTAGTGAAAGTAGAATTAGAGAAACTCCTCAGCGCAGGATTCATATGAGCTATTGACTATGCTGAATGGATATCAAACATTGTACCAATTTCCAAACATGACAAGTCCATTCATTTTTTCACAGACTTTAGAGATCTCAATAGAGCATGCCCAAAGGATGATTTTCCACTCCCCAACATAGACATGATAGTGGACATGACCACGAGTTATCAGATTTATTCCTTAATGGATGGTTTTTTCTGGATATAATCAGATCAAGATAGCTCCTGAAGATCAATAAAAGACTGCATTCACTTGTGCATGGGGTACCTATTGTTAGAACATTATGCCTTTTGGATTAAAAAATGCAGGAGCCACATATCAATGAGCTATGACAACTATTTTTCATGACATGATGCATAAAAACATGGAAGATTATGTGGATGACACCTTGGCAAAATCTAAGAAAAGAGACACACACTTAGATTATTTAGAAGTCATTCTAGATCGCACGGAGCAATTTCAATTAAGGTTAAATCCAAAAAAGTGTGCATTTGGTATCACCTCTGGGAAACTTCTAGGATTCATCATTTCAGTAAAAGGAATAGAGGTAGACCCGAAAAAGGTCCAAGCAATCATGGATATGCCACATCCTAAAAACATTAGTCAAATGAGGAGTCTTCAAGGACGTCTTCAATCTATAAGGAGGTTCATTTCACAATTGGTAGAAAGAGCCCAACCTTTCAATAAGAACTTACATAAGGGGGTCAAATGTGTTTGGAATGAGGGTTGTCAAAAGAGCATGGACCAAATCAAGAAATACTTGGCCAATCCTCCTATTTTAATGCCTCCTATCCTAGGAAAACCACTTATTTTATATGTTTTAGCAATAGAATCTTCCTTGGGGGTATTACTAGCTCAACTTGATGACATTGTGAAAGAAAGAGCTATATATTACATTAGTCGTACTCTTGTTTCATATGAGGTTAACTACACTAGTATTGAGAAAGCTTGCCTTGCGGTTGTGTTTGCTTGTCAAAAGTTGCGACATTATATGCTTGCGCACACAATACACCTTATAGAAAACATAGATCCACTCAAGTATTTATGTGGTAAGGCTGCTCTCACAGGTAGACTTGCTAAATGGATGATGATACTTTTAGAATTTGACATAGAGTACATTGAGCATAAAGCCATAAAAGGACAAGCTATAGCCGATCAATTGGCTAATTTCCCAATTCAAGATAATGCACCTATTCAAGTTGATTTCCCCGATGAGCATCTCATGTACATGATTGAAAGAACATGGAAGATGTTCTTTGATGGATCTTTTATGCAAAATGGTTCAGGAGTTGGTGTGTTGTTTGTTTCTCCTCATGGGTACACAATTCCTAAGTCTTACAAGTTATTGTTCCCATGTACAAACAACATTGTTGAGTATGAAGCTTTAACAAATGGACTGAAGATGGCCATAGAATGGAGAATCATTGAATTACATATTTATGGGGATTCACAATTGATAATCAACCAAGTTAATGAAGAATATCAAACAAAAGATGATAAACTAGTACCTTACAAGAAAATAGTTGATTCCTTGAGATAATATTTCACATTTGTCACATTTCAATAGATCCCTAGAGCAGAAAACAAAGCAGTTGATGCTATGGCTACACTTGCTTCACTGCTTTAGTTAGAGCAGCATGAATCCATATTTTCATTCCTAGTGGAAGAGCTACATCACCCTATTTATGACTCCCAAGAAAGCCATATTATTTGTACCCTTGTTGGTCGTGATTCATCCCATTATGGTGCCATTTACTCATATCTCTGTGATGGCATTATCCCTGAAACCTTTAACTGGTCTGAATGAAGAAACCTTACTCGAAATGCCTCTCGCCATACCCTTATCTCTGGTGATTTGTATAGGAGGGGTCTAGATGGAATGCTTCTTAGATGCTTAGAGAAGGATGAGTCTGATCAAGTGTTAGTTGACATTCATGAGGGCATCTATGGGGGACATTCCAATGGTCTTTCCATGGCCCGTAGGTTGCTTAGGGCTAGGTACTATTGGCCCACAATGCAGATTGATGCAGTAGCTTTTGCAAAGTCATGTGAAAAGTGTCAAAAACATGGCAACCTGATACATGCTCCAGGTAGGGAGATTATTCCTTCTATATCTCATTGGTCATTTTAGCACTGGGCCTTTGATCTTGTTGGGTAGATTCATCCCAACTCATCAAGTGGAAACAAGTTTATCATCACTGCTACTGATTACTTTACTAAATGGGTAGAAGTTGTCCCACTTTCTGTTGCCTCAGGCAAGATAGTTTCTCTATTCATTATGAACCATATCATCTGTCGATATGGAGTGCCTTCAGAGATAATCATTGATAATGGAGGTCAGTTCAAAGATAAGGACTTTAAATAGCTCTGCAAGAAATTCAAGATTAAACAACATTGGTCTTCCATTTACTTCCCTCAAGGAAATGGTCAAGCAGAGGCTTCAAATAAAACCATTCTTAAAATCCTACATAGAACAGTTCATAAGAATGGTAGAGATTAGCATTTATAGATAAATCTGACTTTATGGGCCTGTAGAACGAGTATTCATACTCCAACTGGGGCTACTCCTTTTTCCCTTACATATGGTGTTGAAGCAGTGTTATCTTTGGAGGTTGAGATTCCTTCACTTAGAGTTTCCCTCAAAGGTCTAGTTACAGATGAAGACTACCACGCCATGAGACTTCAAGAGTTAGAACTTCTAGATGAGAAACGTCAAGCATCATTTGACCACATGAGGGTTTATCAAAAGTGCATGTCCAAAGCCTTCAACAAAAAGGTTCACCCTAGAGAATTCCAAGTGGGAGATCTTGTCCTACGTGAAAATCCTAAGAATCAATAGCATATAGAGATCAAAAGGGTAAATTTGAACCCAATTGGCTTGGTCCTTACATCATTACAGCGGCTTTTGGGATAGGTGCTTATTTATTATCTACTAAGGAGGGAGAGCAACTCCCTGATCCTATCAATGTCTTGCACCTAAAGAAGTTCTATCCATGATGCCCATTCGGTCTAGGGGCATCCTTTGTATATATCTTATTGATCTTGAAAAAAATTCCAAAAAATTCATATATGATGCTGAAAAATCCTAAAAATCATATAATGTCTTGAAAAAATGATCATCTTAGTGAAAATCTAGTAATAGACGCTTTGATGTATCTCCAAAAATAAAAAATATTGCAAAAAATACCAAAAAAAATCAAAAAATTCAAAAATTCAAAAAAATAGAAAAAGTGCCTTGGTGAAAACTTGGAAACAGGCGTCTTGGTAGCAAAAATACAAAAAAAATTATAAAAAGTCCTAAAAAAAATTGCAATAAATCCAAGTGGTGAAAACCTAGAAATAGGCGCTACTTGAGGCCTTTGCACCTTCGTTTCTAAGCACACGTCCTCAACACTTAGCCTTTCTTCATCATGCCTTGTCCTTGTTGCCTTGGTTTGGAATTGGTCTTTGTCTTTGTCTAGGGGGAAACACTATGTTAGCTTTGGTCTCTTGGATGCATTTCTCTTTAGGACACCTCGCAAATAGTGTTTTTCAACACCTCCCCAACTGTGTTTTTCAACACAACCCTTGGCATCAAGTGTTTTTCAACACTTATTGGTTTGGTCTTACCTAGTTTTGTCATGTGACCTTACCTGCTTGCAAGCATTCGATCCTTATCCTCAGAACTCAGTATTAGTTAACACACTTAAATTTTTAAACACAACACTTAATGCTTGAGATATGTCATGATCTTTTCTTTGTGTGCTGATTGTTATTGATTTTCGTTGAGTTTCCTTGTCTAACAAGTCTCTCCAGGATGCATAGCTAGAGGACTTGGGGCATGGGGCATATTTTTATTTGCTTTCTGCTTGTGGGTGTGTTCTTGAAAATCTTGAGTGTCTCTTGTGGTCATCCTGGTGTCTATGCCTTGATGTGAGCATGGTTTTGCTACATTAAATTGGGTAAGCTAACATCACAGTCATCTTGACCTTTATGTCTTTGATGCTTATGTTAGAATCTTTCCACATTCCAATCCGATATAAATCGCATTCATATCTTCATAGTTGTGCTTGTGACTAGTGATGGTTGTGTGATTTTTCGATATCCATTAATAATGGCCCAATGATGAAAATAAGTTCTTTAACATTCTCTAATGAATGATGAACACAAGATCCTATAGTTTCTCTATTGCAAGTACACCTTTGCATTTTCATGTAGCTTGCATTGTTAGACTTCATGTTAAATTGCATTTTTAGGCTGCATTATGAATTTGAGAGGGTTTTCCTTCATCTTTCTTTTGGACATTTAATTAGTTGTGATCATGTTCCGATCTTCATTTCCTTATCCTCTTTCATGATCTCAATCAAAATTTCCCATCTTAAATAGTTGATTGATTTTTGAGGCATTCTCTATCTTGAGGTAGATTCTCTTTCTTCTCTCCATTTCTTTTCACATCTTCCAACCTTCGATCTTCCATTCTCTTTCATCCCACTTGTTTTCTTCTAATTCAACCTTGGGGCATAATCTTTGATGATCTACCTTGGTTCTACGATTCTTATATCTTTCATCTTGCATCGAGAACCTTATCTTTAGTTCGATTTGATCAAATTTATCGATTTATTATTTCTCCTCTATCTCATTTCGATTTCGATCACAAGGGGGCAGTACCTATCAAACTTCAATCTTTGATTCAGTTTTATCAATTTAATTCTTGCTTGAGATTCTTATCTCTTATTTGAGACTTGACAATTACCTATTTACAATGGTGTTGGCCTTGTCTTTTTCAATCAGCTTATCTTTGTCCTGGCATGTTCCCAAAATCATCACACATCTGGATTGTTTTGTGATCCCAAATCGACCTCACATTTCAATTTTTCTTTGCCTACATGTGTTCCTAGAATGATCACACATCACCCAAAGAGGGGAAAATGTATGCACCCTAAAATGGTCACCTAGACTTTGGGCCCCATTCTTCATTTTATCAATGTTGGAATTATTTGATCAATTTTCTGAATCAATGATTTTTAATATTTTTAATTCAAATCAATTTATTTGATCAAATTATAATTAATTCAAATATTTTAATATATTTTCCAAGTTTTATTTAATTGAGAGAACTTGCTCCCTTTTAATTAAATAAAAATCATTTAATTAAATCATCAAGTCATTTATTTTAAATCTCATTTTAATTAAAAGAATAAATCTCTTTTAAATAAAATAAAAAATCTTCTAATTAAATATTGGAACCCACTTTGCTAAAAATAATAAATAAATAATAAAAATAATAAAGTAAAGTGCACTTTCCTATGAGATGGAATCTTTTGATTTTGCCTCTTGAGCACATGGATCAACCAAGATTTAATCTCCACCATTGCTCTCTTTTTTTTGCCTCTTAATCTTGACCGTCCAAGATTCTTTATAAGGAGACCTCTCCTTCTCATTTCCATATGTGCATTTTGTGAATTGTTATGCTACAGGTTTGAAGAGCGATTTTGGAGAAGATTTTGAGCACTTGAGCTTGGATATTGAAACTTCTCTCTTCTTGTCTTCTTCTCTCATGCCCCATGGCAATCCATTAGATTAATCTTGCATTTTCCATATTAGATTAGATTCATATTTTATTTCATAGAATAATCTTGCATAAGCATTTTCTTTCATAGATTAATTTGCATTGTTATCATATAGAATAGATCTCATTTTCATTTGCATGCATCTTTGAATCTCTCATTTTATGGTGTACTTGCATGGGCACAAACATAGGTCAAATCTGAGGGCCTCCATTACAAACCCTTGCACTTCATGAATAGAGAGCTCTGAGTCACTATTTGAGATCTCATTCTTGAGAGATCTTGGATGTAATGATTCATAGAAGTGTGACAACATTTTAGCACACAGTGCCCATATTCTCGGTATTTTCTTTATTTATAAAGATTAGCATTTATGAAAACTTGAGTTTGGTTTCCACAGTTATTGCACCAGTTTATTAACATCTATGTGCACATTGAAATTCTTTTGTAAGGTTTTTTTTCCCCTTTCATTTTTCCTTTTGCGTATTTATTACTGTAGATCTGTGTCTACAAGAGATTATATGCATTTAATACATACATTATAATTTGAAGCCAAGACTTACTTTTTTCTTGTGGGATACTTTTCCACTGAGCTAATTGCCCTTTACAATCCAAATTGTGAATTGTTCTTCCAGTTGTTTTACTTAACCATTCTCCTATTGCTCTATTTATGTATGCATAGTGATTAAGTGACAAAGGTTTGGATTCTTTGGGTTGGACAAACATGTTGCTCTGCAGTTTTATTTCAATAATGTGTTACAAGGAATTGATTTTTGAGCTAAAAGGGAATTTAGATTCTTCGAGCTGTACAAACTTGTTGCTCACTGCAGGAAGTTGCCTATCAATTGTAGCCCCCCAACTATCCTGCTTTTTAGTTGTCTATGTCTCTTCCTCCTCCTTCCCACGCCTACCCCTTGCCCCTTATGTTCATTTAATGCATTTCCTTATTTTCTGCTTCAGTGTATTTTCCTCAACCTTGCTTGGTGTGATGTACAAACAGAAGCACCATGTTGCTTAGAACTTGTATAGACCAAAATTTCCATCAAAAATAAAGCATATCTCAAAATAAATAAGCTCAAGTCGACAAAATAAAATTGATAGATTACCATAACTTTTCCCATAGTTGACCTTAAGTGTCATTTATACAATATTTATCATTGGTTTACAACTTAATACATTCGGCCATTCGGTCGTCAAGTACAAACATAAAAATTTAAAATAATACATCTTTATTACAAAGTTTCGACCTTCTATCGAATTCATACAAATATAATAAATCAAAATAATATTCAATTTTCCCAAACCGTCATAGAACAGTAACTAGGCTATGTTTTTCTTTCGCTTTTTACTTCCTTCCTCTGCTATTTTATTTTAACATGCGTTCCCCTTTTCTTCTTTCATTCTCCTCCTTAAAACCTCTTTCCCACTGTTTTCTCCTTCTCTCTCTCATTGACTTCTTCTAGTGTGCTCTCTCCCTTCTCTCCTATCTCCACTCCACTTCATTAAGTAAACTCCATTCCTCCATTTACCTGGCATCCAATATCCCAATTCAATGTCTACTTACGTTGTTTAAGTGGTAGATAACAGCCTCAAGATGGGATAGAAATTAATGTAAACTCCCTCTACTCAACTTGTTATAATAGGAAGATATTTCGATGGAAATAATTAATAAGATGGTCAAACAATAATTAAGGATATCTTTCTTTTTAACTAAAAACTATTTTACGTTCTTAAAAACTATTAAGTAATATTAAAATTTAAAATTACTAAACACAACCAAACCAACACTATGGTCGTACCAACACAAGATTACATTTTTTTTTAAACATTAATTCAATATAAATAATCAATTCATATCATTAAATTCTTCATATCTAGAATAAAACATCTAGTGGTGTGTGCATTTAACCATACAATTCTAGACTCAACCATACCAAGGAGCTAGGCTCCCCTACCTCGACCACACCCCCATCCTCAGATCCTGTCAATAGATGAACACTCAAATTTTGATCAGTAGGTTAGTTCCCAAAAATCTATAACCATATCAGCTTGAAAATCTTCCATTATGAAAGTGCATAATCATATCAAGAAATATAATATATTTATCAATATTGAAAACATATTTAATCATTTTCGATTTCCAAATTAATCATTCTTAACAATGAATAAATTTAGCAAAGCATCTAGAAAAATAAATTTATTCCTCTAAGGTCACCAAAACTCGACCAAGTCAAAAAAGTCCACACTAGTCACAAAACAACTAAAAATTCATAGGTCTACAAAATTAGTTATGACATCCTTCCTCTCTAAGAGAAGACGTCGTCTTGTTGTCTTATGAAAAATACAACATAAGTTCTCAAACCATAAACTAACTAAAAAAACATAAATCAAATAGCATATATAAGTCTATGGAAGTAAATGCGGAAAAGATCTAATCATATCATCTACATCCTCCCATGTAGCACTATCAACAGAGAATTGGTCTCATTGGACCTTATACTATAATATCTCTCTGTCGTGCACCCTGATGGTACACTGGTTAATGATACTTGATGGATCCACTAACAGCACTCCCGAATCCTGCACTTATAAAGCACGCCAGTCAAGGATATGAGAAGCATCTGGATGGTAAGGTTTCAGTAAAGATACATGGAACACATTATGAATATGGGCAAGAGCAGGTGGCAAGGCCAGTCTATATGCAACAGGATTGATAATTTCCAAAACATCAAAAGTCCCGGCATATCTAGGTGTGAGCTTAGAAGCTCTGCCAAAAGATATGGAACTCTTGTGTGGCCTCACAAGAAGAAAAACTTTATCCCCCACTATGAACTTCTTGAAGGTACGGTTCTTGTTTGCATAACTCTTCTACCTATCAGTGGCTTCCTTCAACTGTTCTCTAATAAGAGACATCTTCTCATCCATTTCCCTTAATAATTTAGGACCCACAATGATCCTTTCCTCCACCCTATCCCAACTAATGGGTGTCTGACACTTTCTCCCATATAGAGCTTCAAAAGGAGCCATACCTAATGATGAATGATAAGAATTATTATAAGCAAATTCAACCAAAGGAAGATACTCTTCCCATTTGTACTGTTGATCCATGCAATGCATTCTTAGTAAATCCTCAAGAACCTAGTTAACCCTCTTTATTTGACCATCCATCTGAGGATGATAAGTTGTACTGAAGTTTAACCTTGTTCCCAAAGAAGCATTTAAGGTTGTCCAAAACCTTGATGTCATTCCCGTGTCCCTATCTGATATTATGGTCTCTAGTACTCCATGAAGTCTAAAAATCTCCTGGACAAATTTCTTGGCCAAAACCAAAGACCTATCCCTTAGACTACCTGGTATGAAATGTGCAACCTTGGTCAGTTTATCAAGCACAACCAAGATTACATCATGTTTGCGCTTATTCATAGGAAAACCTTGCTCAAAGTCCATAGTAATAACCTGCCACTTGTACTCTAGTATCTCATGAGGATACAAAAGTCCAGCTAGATAGACATGCTCAGCTTTAACCCACTGGCATTCTAGACACTAAGCTATAGATGCTATAACATCTCTTTTAAGTCTGGGCCAAAAATACAATGGCCACATATCAGCAAGCATTTTATTAACTCCTGGATGTCCTGAATAGGGAGTGCAATGCATCTCCTCAAAAACCAATTTCCTCAATCCATCGTAGTTGGTAATATACATCCTCCCTTGGTATCTCAAAATACCATCCTCATCAAAAGAGTATTCATCAAAATGGTGGTCTTTCAGATCATTCTGCAATGCTGATTTGACCAAGTCATAATGGTCATCACCTTGGAGATTCTACAACACCTGTTCCTTTAGGCATATTCTGGTAGTAGAAATGGTTGCAAGGTGTCTCCTTCTACTTAAGGCATCAACTACCCTATTTTCCTTCCCTTTGATATATTCTATACCAAAATCATACTCGCTCAAGAATTCTATGCATCACCTTTGTCTAGCATTAAGATTGCGTTGAGTGAAGATGTACCTCAAACCCATGTGGTCAGTTTTCAACTCGAAAGGCTTACCTAAAAGGTAGTGTCTCCACATCACAAGAGAATGAACTATGACAACAAGTTCTAAATCATGAGGCACATAATTAACCTCATACTGATTCATCTTTTGTGACTCATAAGCCACTACTTTATCATTTTGCATAAGTACACCTCCTAAACCTTCACCTGAAGCATCAGTGATTATGGTAAAATGGCCATTAGGATCCGGTATAACTAGGATAGGTGTAGATGTGAGTTTTTGTTTCAATAATTGGAATGCCTTCTCAAAAACCTCTATCCACTCATACCTCTTTCCTTTCCTCTGTAAGGATGTAATAGGTGTTGCTATTTAGGAGAATCCTTCCACAAATTTTTGATAATATCCTGCTAGTCCCATGAAGCTCCTAACTTCACTTATATTCTGCAGAGTTGGCCATTCAAGTATAGCTTGGATCTTTGTTGGATCCACTACAATGCCCTTAGTAGAAATAATGTGCTCCAGATACTAAATCTCTTCCTGATAAAATGAACACTTGGAAAGTTTTCCATACAATTTCCTATCTCTAAACCGCTGCAAAATGATACGCAAGTGTTCTTCATGTTCCTCGAGATTCTTGGAATAAATCAAAATATAATCTATAAAAATCTCAACAAATTTATCCAAACAATCTCAGAGCACACTATTCATCAAGTTCATGAATGCTGCAGGAGCATTAGTCAGTCCAAAAGGTACACTACAAATTCATAATGCCCATCACTTGTTCTGAAAGTTGTCTTTTCTATATCCTCCTCCTTGATCCAGAGCTAATGATACCTAGATCTTAAGTCAATCTTTGAGAACACCATTGCTCCTTTCATTTGATCAAAAAGTTCATCAATTCTAGGAAGCAAATATCTATTCTTAATAGTCACCTTGTTAAGCATTCAGTAATCTATACAAAGCCTCAAAGTGCCATCTTTCTTCTTTACGAAGATCACGGGTGCTCTCTATGGTGACACACTAGGGTGTATGAACCCTTTGTCTAAAAGTTCCTTGATGAAGGGCCACACCACTCTTACCAAATTATAACCAAAGACATAACAACATGGAGACAAAGAGAAGACAAAATATTTTACAAAGCATACATTAATACTTGAAAATAATTACAACTTGAGAGATCTTACAACATGAGAGATCTTACATCCTCAAAGCTTACAATCCAAGAGCTTCAACTTGAGAGCTTCTTCCCCAATACAAGATCCTACAACTTGAGAGCTTCCTTATGAATGCTCCTATGCCTTCTTTATATAGGCACTTCCGACCCAAGATATTACAACACAACCAATGTGGATAAAAGATAGATGCAACTAGCTTGATACAAATATTAAATTTCCACCCGATTAATATTTAGCACCACCATGTGGGCCAATTAGAAAATTACATTGCCTTTGTGGGCCAATAAGAAAATAGAAAGTTGTAACTACCTAACTACAAATATTAAATGCAAGAACTTTCCACAAACTTCTAAAATGCCACCTACACACCTCGATAAATGTAATTTTCTTATATTTATATTTTATTTATCTTTCCCACCTATGCACCTTGGTAAATAATTTTTTTTATTTTTTATTTTTTTTGCTTCTCTTTTTTTTTCTTTTTTCATCACTTTCTCTCTCCTTCATTTTTTATCATGCCCCCTTTTATTTTGTGATGCAAGATGCTCCTGCATCAGACACCCAAGGTAGGAAAAATTTTATGAATATGGATTCACAAAATGAAGTAGCCACTGCTGATATTTTTTTTCTACTCTTCCAACACCTTGCTGGAACAAGTATCCGCTATCGATATATTTCCTTTTTCCTTATTTTCCAACACCTAGTTGGAACAAGTATATGCTACTAACAATACTCCTCTGCAATCAACTTTGTCCAAGTGTAACTCTCATTCTTCTCCAATCTTCTAGGATCTAATGCACCTGTAATAAACTCTGGAACACCATACAAATATTATATTGCATACCGAACATCACTTGCAAAGTCCTCATATAGACCATCATCATTATCTTTCAAATCCATCTCAAAGTTAGCATCCCATGATTCGTAAAAAATTTACCTCTTTCATATCTTCATCTTTGTTTTCTTCTTTTGTGTCTTCAACAAGGCATGTAATACCTTCTTTCCTTTGACTTCCAACCAAGATGTTCCACTCTTCATCAACTGCTACAATCTTCATTAATAAATCATCTTCATCAACTTCAGGTTCATGAATCTTTGCATCTTCATGCTCTACCTCTTCTTTTGTATCGTATGCATGATACTCCACTGTAACTTCCTTATTTCCTTCATCTAAAGAATTGGCATCATCTCTTTGAATCATTCTTCTCTTTTTCAGCTCCACTTCTAGTTCAACCACTTACTTCTTCAAATCCAGTATTGCAACTCTTGTTTCTTCTTGATATCTCTCTCTAATTTTCTCAATTCTAGGAATTCTAAGAATACATCCAATCACAAAAGTCATCTTCTTCTTTCTCTTCTCCGTACTCGTGTCCTCTTAACGAAAACTTCACCCAACCCAAGGTCCTAGTGCAAACTGCCTCACATTCGGTGATCTGTCTACACACTCAAGAACCCCCTACTCTGATTGCAACTGAGTTTTCAATTCATACATCTATGTGGTTGTCATTCTATATGGAGCCTTAGATTGAGGTTCAGTTCCTGGTAACACATCAATAGAGAAGTCAAATTCTCTCTTAGGAGGCAATTCAGGTAGTTCCTTTGGAAACACATCCTAGAACTCTTGCAAGATAGGATAGTCATTTAGACTAGAAGGAGTGTCTAAGTCTTTTGCATAAGCTACATAGATCGTACACCCCTTCTTTTGGGCTTAGTTCATTTTCATAGCAGATATAAGCCTTAGTTCCAAAGGTTTCTAAATACCCTTAACAACTGTAGGCATACCCGAATCATCTAAGCATTGAATTGACTTGTCCTTACAATTCACAATGGCCCTGTGCTCAATTACCCAATTTATGCCCAAAATAACATCATAAGATCCTAAAGGAGCAACATAAAGGTTACCTTGTGTTTGAAAATTTGGAAATTTGAAATTGCTACATACAAGACACTATTCAACCCTACGCTCTGTCCTATTGCTGTATTCAACCATCCATGGTTTAGATACATAACCAGCTCTAACAGATAACTTTGAAACAAACTCAGGATCTATAAAACATTCAGTAGCTCTAGTATCAAGTAAAATAGAAACATCGTGTCCATAGAGCTTACCAGCTATCTGAATAGGAGCTGCTTGAAAATCTACTTGGCGATGATCAACTGCTGCATGAATCTGGTGTTGTACCTGAGGAGCTTTACCCTCTCTCTAAGATGTATTTTTAGGGCAATATGTAGCATAATGATTACCCCCACAATTGAAACACCCATTTCTCGATCCTTGCTTATTTTCAATTCTATTCCTCCAGTTGTTTCCATTCCTATTATTCCCATTTTTGTTATTGTTTCTATTCTGATTTTGAGGATTGTTATTATTTCTGCCTCCATTTCCTCTATCTTTACCTCTCAGGTTCCACACTTGCTGACATCCATTATTCCTTGACTTATCATTGTCATACTTCCTCTTGAATCCTTGTGAACCATTGTTTCGTTGAGAGACTCGAATTGCGGGCACCCTTTTTAGTTTCTTCTCCTGTAGTAGTGCCTTCGCATAAGTAAACTCCGTAGTTTCAGGTTCATGCATCTCAACCTTAGATCCAATCTCTGGATGTAATCCCAGAATGAATTTACATGTCCAGAAATGTTCATCCTACAGATATTGAGGAACATATTTCACCAAATGGCTGAACTTCTCATGGTAATCAGTTATTGATAAAACCCCCTGAATTAGATTTTGAAACTCAAACACTTTCCTATCATAATACAGTTGTGGCAACC
Source organism: Chamaecyparis obtusa (assembly GCA_027943335.1). Lineage (NCBI taxonomy): Eukaryota > Viridiplantae > Streptophyta > Pinopsida > Cupressales > Cupressaceae > Chamaecyparis > Chamaecyparis obtusa. The sequence goes on from BSBK01005777.1 coordinate 22,723, forward strand.
ATCATTTCCTGAAGCAGACAAGGAAATCATCCCAAGGTATATGTCCTGGTCGTAACTTCTTTTCGACCATTTCATTATTCCACCAAGTAGCTGCTTCTCCAATCAGCTGGAAAGCTCCCCATAATGCCCTTGACTATCCTGAAAGATTTCAAACTTGGAAGTACTTTTCCATGGATATAATCCATGCCTTAGCATCATCCCCTATAGTCTTTCCATCAAAGGTAGGTGGCGTGACCTTTTTAAGGTCCTTTCTCAATTCCTCAGCAATTTGGTCATTGTTCAGAACTCCATCATTTTCCCCAATATCGACATCTCTCTTACGGCGTTCCTCATTCATCCTATCATCTTCTTTCTAAAGAGCCTCCAGCCTCTAATCTTCTACCTGTTTCCTTCGAACTTCATCATCCTGATTACCCTCATTCTGGCTGCCCCTTAAGTCATTTTCAATGTCATTCATTCGATCATTTTGCTGCTGCAAAATGTTCCTCTGTTCAGCTAGGAGGGCTACAATTTCATCAAGCCTTTGATTTGGAATATCCTTTTGTTCATTACTATTTCCAGCTCAGCCACTATTTCGGGTCTGCATAATGACAGTTTATCCATATACCATGCACAAACACAACTTCAACATAGAAGACCCAGGCCCTAGGGTTTAAACACAGCTCTGATACCACATGTAAAGACCAAAATTTCCATCAAAAGTAAAACATATCTCAAAATAAATAAGCTCAAGTCAACAAAATAAAATTGATAGATTACCATAAATTTTTCCATATTTGACCTTAAGTGTCATTTATACAATATTTATCATTTGTTTACAACTTAATACATTCGGCCATTCAGTCTTCAAGTACAAACTTAAAATTTTAAAATAATACATCTTTATTACAAAGTTTCGACCTTCTGTCGAATTCATACATATATAATAAATCAAAATAATATTCAATTTTTCCAAACCATCATAGAACAGTAACTAGGCACCACACTATAACATTCCATGTCTCCTAAGCCTCCAGACCACACGTCCACCTGCAAATCTTAAGACGAGAGTGTGGCCCAGGCGCTTTTTCCACCCAACCATGGAGTGGTTAGCTCCCCCGGGACTTACCCTGATATGGAAGCGCACCGACCCTGCTCAAGAAGACTAGCAACTCATCACTGATGAGCCAGAAGAATATGAAGCTACTGTGATTCTATCTACTACAACAATCTTTAGTTTGAAATAGAAATCCTAATCACAGAATGGCAGAGAGAACATACAATACTAACCAAACATATTCATGAAACATATGCCAAAATAATCTTTGGCCAAAGAATCTTTTCAAATCAGTAAAACTGACAGGTAATACTACAAAATTAGCCTTCTTTGTCTTAATCCAAATTACGCTTCATTTCAAATACATACTTTAACAAACACTTAATTTGATAAAACTACTTTGTTGTTTCCTTTAGAACTCAAAACCACTTGACAGAGAAAAATAGTAATTTAAAAGAAATACGAGCGAATAGTAAACTCGGAGAAAAGAACTGATTTACAATATTTAAAGAAACGTATAACAATAATCTTAATTTCCGTAGACAGTCACACCATTAATCTCCTACTCGGTTGAGTGATTCTAACTTACATAAATTTATGTAAACAACTAAATTAACAGTGTAGTTCCCTTGTATTTCAAACTATTTCAAAATTGAGATTTTTCCAGAATTTTTCTTTTTGTAAATTTTCTAAGGAATGATAAGTTTGTATTTTCCTCTATTGCAATCTATTCTATATTAAAATAACATTCTGTAAAATTACTATGACTGAACAGAATATGGAAAAAAAAAATAGTTCAAAGAATTTGTATCTGCTAACAAACTCTCATTTGATTTTGACACAATAGAAAACTTCATACCAATTTTGAGGTCAAACTCCTCTGTTTCAAACTACCAAACATAATCTCATGGGTTTTAAGAACAAAACATTTATGGAATTCCTCCATGTCGCGGGACAGGACTGATCCAACTCAAGAATAAATATTAAAAAAAACTTATTATAACACAATCATAAGCTAATCTACTTACAGCAAATCCTAAATTCATGCTTAATTGTTTTGCTTTTGGCTTGCTTAACGACCACTAGAGAGCACAAAATTCTATCCTAAAACAACTCAAAACCATAGCCGAGGCAAGGTGACAATTATGGAGAAGACTAATTTACTATGCCAGAGATCCGCCTAGTAACAGGCCTGATTGGAATCTATGGAAAAGATATAAGTATATATTAAAATCGGTAAAAAAATAATATCTTATGTTTTAAAACAAAAAAATGCCTAAACATCACTGTTGTCTTTTGTCAGTAAAGAAAAATGTATATCTATCTATGAATTCATTCATATGCATTTTTGTTGTCTACTATAAAAAAAAATGAATATGAATCTAAGTATAAATTCTGCCTACGTTTCAATTCATAAGGCTGGTTCTACGCATAATGCTTAAGGTTCAAATTTTGTTTCTACCTGGTGTTGTATGCGATAAAAGACTTAATGTATAGATATTATTATGAAATTAGTGTAAGTAATTAATGACACGACAGGGAAGGAGACTAAGAAGGAAACAGCACAACCTTGGGAAAACTGAGAAATGTAAGGGAAAAGTTGCGTGGGTATCCAAGAAGTCAAGAAAAAAAATAGACACAATCCCAATAAAGGCTATTCCTCGCATATACTAAAACAGGAAACTTATAAACTTACTAAATCCCATTATAAATTAACATTTGCCAGTCTATGTTTAACAGAGAAAACTACAAGAAAGGAACCTGATTGCTTTAACGGTAGATGCTAATAGATAGCTCTCCAAAAATGCGAGTCTTAAGCTGTCCTTCCCCCTCGAATTTCTTCTATTCCCTCCTTCTTGCTGGGCAGTCCTTGTAAAATCTGCTATGTTTTTCTTTCGCTTTTTACTTCCTTCCTCTGCTATTTTATTTTAACATGCGTTCCCCTTTTCTTCTTTCATTCTCCTCCTTAAAACCTCTTTCCCACTATTTTCTCCTTCTCTCTCTCGTTGACTTCTTCTAGCATGCTATCTCCCTTCTCTCCTATCTCCGCTCCACTTCATTAAGTAAACTCCATTCCTCCATTTACCTGGCATCCAATATCCCAATTCAACATCTGCTTACGATGTTTAAGTGCCAGATAACAGCCTCAAGATAGGATAGAAATTAATGTAAACTCCCTCTACTCAACTTGTTATAATAGGAAGATATTTCGATGGAAATAATTAATAAGATGGTCAAACAATAATTAAGGATATCTTTCTTTTTTACTAAAAACTATTTTACGTTCTTAAAAACTATTAAGTAATATTAAAATTTAAAATTACTAAACACAACCGAACCAACACTATGGTCGTACCAACACAAGATTACATTTTGTTTTAAAACATTAATTCAATATAAATAATCAATTCATATCATTAAATTCTTCATATCTAGAATAAAACATCTGGTGGTGTGTGCATTTAACCATACAATTCCGGACTCAACCATACCAAGTAGCTAGGCTCCCCTGCCTCGACCACACCCCGTCCTTAGATCTTGTCAACAGATGAACACTCAAATTTTGATCAGTAGGTTAGTTCCCAAAAATCTATAACCATATCAGCTTGAAAATCTTCCATTATGAACGTGCATAATCATATCAAGAAATATAATATATTTATCAACATTGAAAACATATTTAATCATTTTCGATTTCCAAATTAATCATTCTTAACAATTAATAAATTTAGAAAAGCATCTAGCAAAATAAATTTATTCCTCTAAGGTCGTCAAAACTCGACCAAGTCAAAAAAGTCCACACTAGTCGCAAAACAACTAAAAAGTCATAAGTCTACAAAATCGGTTATGACAGAACTCCGTTGCTACAAGAGCAAAAATCTCCATAATCTCTTATGCACCAGTGGACTTTTTTGGTCTGCAAGTGCTACTGTTTACCTTTATTATATTCAGTTAAACTTTATCGAAAGACATCCTTTGGACTATTTAAAATTGAACTTTACTCTATCAATGTATAATGCCTCTCAATTCTTGTTTTACTTGTAAAACAAAGTACATAAGCTCCTTTTTTTCTGCCTTGACTACCACAGGATCTTCTTCCAGAGAGAAACATCTCACATTTAGTTATATGAGTTCATCTCATACTTTTTCCTTCTTGAGCTTCAGTGTGAATCCTCATTCCTTGTTGTATGAGGCATGAGCTACTCTTTCTAAGGACTAGACACAACTAGCTTTTGTTGAAGTTGCTGACAGTCTAACAAAGCATTTTCAGATTTTGTATTTTGTCCATTCTACTATTTGAGTCATCCGTTTGTAGTTGGGTGAGAGGCTGTTTATGGAGTTGGAGGTCGAAAAACCTGTGTTAATTAACGATGATGAATAGCCTTTCATCGTTACTACATTTGATGCCAATCATTGTCCAGGTTTGCAATCAGTTGTGCCCTTTAATGCATGTTTCATCTGTTATCTCATTCAATTTACTTTTGTGACTTCAGATTCAGGGCATGCAAGACCTGATTTTCAGCCGCGGAAGGAAAACCTTGAGCTAAATGCTAATTACACATCAAGAGTTCCTTGTTCCTTTGGTAGTAAGCTTGATCCCGAGCCTTGGGTTGTGTGCCAGCTATGTTTATGGCTATATATGGCAGTTGCTTTGGATGAAGATGGGGCATTTTTTATGAGCTGCTTTTTGCCAATTGGATAGTTCTTTATTTAAAGCCTATACATTGGTGGAGCCAACTAGTAGATTTTAGTGGTGGCGTGTGTTCAGAGTTTTGTTTTTGGCTTGTAGCCTCCTTAAAATATACACCTCAAAATAGCCTAGGCATATGATATAAAATATCAGATTTTATTTTTGAAAGTAAGCCAGTAAGATAATAAATTTAAAAAAATAATGAAAAGATCTAACATTACAAAAGTCATTGTGCATGTGTAAAAACTAATAACTATAAAATATTAAAAAATGAAGTTGACAAATACAAAATTAATAATTTACATACTCTATAATTTATTAATTTTAAAATTTTAACTATTGGCATACATAGATTCTTATGAATTATATTAAAATCTTCATTTTAAAAAAAATTAATTTCATTTTTATCAAATAACTATTAATTCAATTATATATACTATTTATAATAAATATAATAAAATAGATTTTAAGATAATCTACAACGAAACTTATAATTAAATTCTACAAGTACTAGCCACTACGTGGCACTTGTTTATTTCTATAACTCATTAATCAAATAGATATGTATTTACATATAAATTCAATCAATAAAATATTAAACAAGGAAAAACTAAAAAATACAAAAATTAGTTTTTTAAAAGCTTGTATATATATATTTAGGAAACTTTTGTTCAAATTAAACAATTCCATATAAATATAGATATATGCAATCACAATTTTATAAGATTTTTTTTTTAATTTGAAAACACTATATAACTAATAATTTATAACAAGAATGATTCTTCATTTTTCAAAAATATAAAAGGTGGTTAATTTTTTAACTTATTTTCAATTTTCTCTTTAAAGAAATTAAGATTGAAAAAAAATGCTATTATACAATAAGATTTTAAAAATATTAAAATAATATGAAAAAAATTAAATAATAAATAATTTTATATTAAAATAAATAAATAATAGTAATTTACTACATTTGAATGGTGACTTTTACTTGTTGTCAATTTCTTCTATTTAAAATCAAAAGATTCGCTTTATATATATATATATATATATATATATATATATATATATATATATATATATATATATATATATATATATATATATATATATATATAAACATATATAAACTATAAAAACCTATATATCTGGAAACTATACAAATCTTCTAGGTATATGGAGATTTGAAACTACAAAAAATTATAAGGTATGTGGAGATAGAGAGTTTTACCAACTTCTAATAAAAGACATTTTTCTAAACTATGAAAATATATGGAGATAAAGATCTATATAAATGCAGATAACAAGAAATAATTTTAATAAAATTCTAGGGAAATCGCTCTGCAACTTGGGCGCAGTTTTGAAATTCAAATTTCCCTTGCATGGCGGAAGCTTCTGGGGAGGAACCCCCTCACCCTCCTCCTGGTGACCCTCCATTGTCACCACACGTTCAACCCCTGTCTAACTCTTCTATTGTTCCATGGACTGAGGCCTTGGATTCTTTGCTCACCTCTGGGCCCAAGCCAGACTAGAAAGGCGCGCTTGTGGGGTCCCAAACTGCTGAGGTGGATTCTCTTTGTTGTGTAACTAGCATTACGGATGATGGCATGGAAATCCTCCTTCCTGATTCCATTGTTGATAGAACTATGGCAGAATTCTATCGGGCCTTGGTTGGATGCTTTTTCAATTTCAGACCCACCATAGATATGGTGAGAAAATGGGTTGGAGGCAACTAGAAGCTGAAGGGTAGTGTGGCGACCTCTGCGATGTCGAGTGGTCTTTTTTTGTTCAGATTCACGGCTGTAGAGGACCTTGCCCTTATCCTTGCGGGTTTCTGGCTATATGGTAAGCACCTACTCACTCTGGCTAAGTGGAAGCCCAACTTTGACCCTTCTGGTGACCTAAATAAGATGGCCCCTATTTGGATCCAGCTGCCAGGTCTCCCACTTGAGTTCTGGGATGAACAAGTTTTTAGGTCAATAGGGAACTCCTTTGGACATTATATTGTTGTTGATTTGATCACCCTCACCAAGTCTCGTCTTGTTTTTGCTCATTTTTATGTTAATGTTCCCATTAACAAGACACTCCCAAACTTTGTTGTCCTTAAATCGAAATTGGGGAAATGGTCTCAGTCCATCGTGTATGATAATGTGACCCTCTTTTGTCAAGATTATAATTCTAAAGGGCACACAAGGAAGGATTGTAAAGCTCCTAAGCTGCCAGAGCCAAAGCTTAAGGACGTTGTTGCCCCCTCCCCCTCGAAGACCATAGATGTTGCTGCTCTGCAGCCCCAGGCTGTTGCTGCGCTACTGACCCCAGTGACTAAGGTTGATCCCCCTATGTTGGAAGAGGTCCCCTTGAGAAGTCTGTTGGAAGAGGGTGAAATACCCATAGATGGAGTCTTTATTGAGGAGGGAATCTACTCACTTAATAGTGTGTTGACTGATAAGCAAGACCAAGTCGACCCGACGACCATGAAAATCACTATTGAGTGACTTGTAGCACCAGTAGTGGTGGTTTGCCTAGTGATGGAAGTGGTCCTAAAAACCTATGATATCAGTCCTCAACAGGCTGTTTGTAACACCCCAATCAAGCCACCTAAGGCTTTGAAAGGCGAAGATGGAGAATGGAAAACCCAACAAACAAAGATTAAAAAAAATTGATGTGGGAGTGGACACAAAGCCAGGACGTCCATCAGACAGGACAAGAAGACACAGGAACACAACAAAGGAGATTGTTCTGGGCAGGAAGCAAACCCTCAACCTCACTTCCAAAGGTAAGAAATGATTGTTTTCTCTTGGAATATTAGGGGTTTAAACAACCTACAGAAACAACTTGTTGTTAGGCAGTATATTGTTGATTATAAAGTTGACATTCTCCTTATTCAAGAAGTCAAAATGACATATGTTAACTTTAATTCTCTTGTGGGACGGCTATTGCCTGGATCCATGTTCTTTTATTTTGAGGCATGTGGGGCTTCTGGGGGGATTGCTACCCTTTGGAACCCTTCAAGAGTGTGGGGGGATGCCCTCGGTTTCTCCCACCACCATCTTGTTGTTTCGTTCACCTCTCCAACGGCTACCTGGCACTGTTATAATGTTTATGCCCCTAATTGCTATCAAGGTAGAAAGGTTGTTTGGGAGGAGCTTTCATCCTCTTTTTTCCTCCTTTAGGGCTCTAATTTTTTGGTGGCAGGGGACTTCAACTCTCCTTTTTACCCGTCTGAAAAATGTGGAGGTATAGTGGATTTTACTGAAAGCATGGGGGACATGTCCAACCTTTTCAGTTTGAATGGTCTTTGGGATGTTGATCTTAAAGGACATCCCTTCACCTAGACCAACAATAGGAAGGGCAGCCACCTAATTTAGGTATAGCTTGATAGGGTCTTAATTTCGTCTGCTTGGGACCTTAGTCCCTCCTACTCTCTCACTACCCTCCCTAGAACCACCTCTAATCATAATCCTTTGCTGCTCAAATGGATGGATGGGAAGCACACCTACCCTACCCCTTTTAGATATGAAATTATGTGGACTTCACACCCCAACTTCAGGGACAGGGTTCAGTAATGGTGGTCCAGTCCGATTAAGGGTTCTGCTATGTATAGAGTGGCCTCTAAACTGGAGATCATCAGGGGAGCTGTTAAAGGTTGGAGTAAGACCACCTTTGGTGATATATTTCATAAAAAGAAATCTCTGAATGAGAAATTGGAAAACCTCCAAGGGCTAATGGCTAATGGGAATTTTTCACCAAACTTACTCAATGATGAGGAAGAGGTTAGGAAAGACTGGAAAACTACTCCGGCTAACAAGGAAATTTTTTGGAAGCAAAGGTCCAAAGCGTTGTGGCTTAAAGAGGGAGATAGGAACACTTCTTTCTTCCACCAATCTGCATGCAAGCCAAGGAGACAGAACACTTTCAGCACTCTAAAGGATGGTAGGGGGAATGGGATCTCTGACCCTACCTTGCTGGTGAATTTAGCTACGGACTACTTTGTCAAATCCTTTGCAGATGTGAATACTGGTAATTCCGAAACCCTTCAAAACCAACTTATCTCTTTATTGCCAAAGGTGATCACTGACAGCAACAACAACTCCTTACTGTCTAGAGTCATTGATGAAGAGGTTCATAATGTTGTGTTCTCCATGAAATCCTTCAAAGCCCTTGGCCCTGATGGCTTCCCCCCGGCCTTTTTTCAAGACTTCTGGGACATTGTTGGGTATGATGTGACACATGCCACCAGGGATTTTTTAGAACTAAGAAAATTCTTAAATAGCTCAATGACACTTTCATTGCCCTGGTGCCAAAATGTGTCGAGCCCAAAACTATGGATGACTTCAGACCCATCAGCCTCTGTAACACCCTATATAAAATCTTCTCTAAGATTATGGTTAGCATAATCAAACCCCTTCTCAATAAATTTATTAATCCTAATCAAAAAGGGTTTGTCCCTGGTAAGCAAATTTTGGATGTTGCCATCACTACCCATGAAATCATGCACTCTATCTCTCATAGCAAGGCTGCTAGTATGGCTCTTAAACTCGACATCTCTAAAGCATATGATAAAGTTAATTGGAGCTTCCTCTATAAGGTCCTTGCCTCCTTTGGGTTCTCTCAAGACTTCTTAACTTTGATTAAATCCTTCACTAAAACTATCAAATTCTCTGTGATGTTCAACAGTAGACCGGGTACTAAATTTTCCCCTGCTAAGGGTCTTCACCAAGGGGATTCTCTATCCCCCTATCTTTTTATTCTTCTTTCTAAGGTTATGGGCCGTAACATGATGCACCTAGCATGACTTTGAAAAATTGAGGGAATCAAACCTACTTCCAACCTTCCCCCTGAAGTCCTGTAGCAGTTTGTGGATGACACGTTCTTCTTCGGTACCTCCTTGGTCCTTGAAGTCAGAGAGTGGAAACATATGCTTGAAAGTTATGCTCCTACTTCAGGAAAACACATAAATTATCATAAAAGCAGAATATACTTCTTTAATACTAAGCTGATGGTCCAATCTAAGATCCTCATAATTTTGGGCTGCCAGGCTGATTTGCTTCCCACGACTTACCTTGGGCTCCCTCTTATAGTCAAAGATGTGAAGAATGAGTTTTGGAATTCCATCCTTGAGTGAGCTCAAAGGAAGCTAGCTGGATGGAAAGGTAAACTTCTTAGCAGTGCTGGTAAGCTCCAACTTCTTGCTGCTTCTCTTCAAGAAATTCTTATCTATTTCCTTTCCATTTTCAAAATTTTTGGTGTCATGGCTGACAATTTAAAAAATATTCAGCGCACCTTCCTGTGGTCAGGAACTGAAGAAAAAAGAATATTTCCTCTGGTTAGCTGGGAGAAAGTCTATAGCCCTAAACATATGGGGGGCCTTGGACTGAGAAGAATTAACAACCTCAACAGAGCCCTGCTTTCCAAGTTGTCCTGGAAAATGGTTGTGTGTTCTGTTGATTGGTGCAAAATCATGGAGGCTAAATACCTTGGTGGGGGACGCTTTTGTAAGCTCTTCATGGAGCAAGGGCATCCGAGAGGTTCCAAAATCTGGAATAATATCCTCAAAAATAGATGCATTCTAGAGAAGGGAACTCTTTGGCAATTAGGTAATGTCAGAGACATAAGGTTCTGGGAGGATCCTTGGCTTCCTAATGGTATTCTTGCTGCCACGCATTTCTCCCAATTAAGAAACACTCTCACCTTGGGAGTGGGTAGCATGGTCTCCAATTTCATAACAATTGGCAGATGGATTGATATTACCCCTTTCCTAAGGGATAGACCTAATCTCCTCAATTTGGATGCTAACCTCATTACCCTTATCCATCCTATCTGCATCCCCATCTTTGATAGACCTGATAGACTTCTTTGGTGCCATACCCTCCATGGTGGTTTCACTGTCAAATCTACCTACAATCAGCTTACAATGGCTCTTGCTGATACTACCTGCTGGAAAAAGTTGTGGTGACCATAGCTCATCCCTAAAGTCAACTTTTTCTGGTGGACGGTGCTACATGGGAAAATTCTTACTCTAAACAACCTAACTAAGAGGGGGTTTACTCTGGCTAGTAGGTGCTTCTTATGTAAGAAAGAAGAGGAAAGCATAAACCACTTATTTATTCACTGTGAATATGCGACTAAGGTGTGGTAGCAAATTTTATCTCACCTTCGCATCTAGTGGACTCCTAATAAAGATATAGGTGATCTTTTCCATAACTGGCGATCTCCCTCACATCACCCTTAGATAAAGATCTTGTGGAACTAGGCTCTACCTATCTTTTGCTGGTCCCTATGGAAGGAACACAATAATAGGATAGTTAGAGATATTGAGTTGAATAGCATGGTGGTGTTTCAAATTGGGCTGAAATTGCTTCAAGAAAACTTACTGGTCGCCCACTGGAAGACACCCAGTTTTCCACCTTCTACCTGGGATCACAAAATTGCTATGAATTGGGGTGTGGACAAGGGGTTTTCCAAGTTTGATGGCTCCACAATTGTTGCTCACAAGGCTACTATCTGGACTCCCCCCTGTGTGGCCTGGCATAAATTAAATTTTGATGGGTTGGTTCCCAATCTGCTACAAGTTGGTGGGGGTGTCATTCGTGATCACAATGGGTTCTTATTGGCGGCCTATGGTAGTCCCCTTCAAAACCACACTGTCAACCAGGTGGAAGGCATGGCTCTCCTCTAGGGTTTGAAAATGGTTGTGTCCATTGGCTGCACCAACATTGAAGTGGAAGGTGACTCCAAAGTCATAATTGATGCCTCCAGGGGTGATGGTAATGCTGGATGGAAAGTGGATAGAATTTTGAAAGATATCTGGGGCATTATGGATAGCTTGTAGAGGGTCACCATCCACACATCTATAGGGAAGGAAATGTGGTGGCTGAGGCCATGGCTGCTACCGGACTACAGATGGAAGGGCTTAGATGTTGGAGAGCTATTGGTTAGCTTCCCCAGAACACTCAAGACCTACTAAGGTGGGAAATGAGAGAAATTGATTTTCAAACTCATGATGTTTAAAAAAGAAAGCTTGGGCGGGACGCCTTATGATCGGGTTGGGTGCCAGTGCATTCTTATGACAACTTTAAAGTATTCTTTTTTTGCCACATGGATTACTAGGGGCATAATTCTAAGTACGAAATAGGCATGACATGGTTGATGTAGCTGCTGGCTACGAACTGAGCTTCTAAAAACAATCATTATTTCAATTGGGCTTTGGGAAATAAATTTTTGGAGGCTAGCAAAAGATACGACACAGATTTTTCATAGGGTAATTATTATTTTAAGTATGTGTTAATGGGTACCTCTCACGTTTTAACCATGATGGCACTCATGGCTAAGATTTGTGAAATCCATGATAATCAAAGCATTAATCGCTCCTTGCTAATTGACATGACTTCTAAACCCCTATCCAACTTTCTTTTTGGCTTTCGTTATTTGAGCTGTGGGTTTCTTTGAAGAGCCAAGGCTGGTGAAAGTGTTCTTCTCCTGGGCTTCTCTCTAGTTCTTGGTTTTCTCTGCAGATGACCTTTTTGGAAAATTATGGGTGGGGATAGAAAAAGAATCAAACCAGGCCGGATTGAGGATGAGTTTGCCTTGGATTCCATGGTCATGTACTTCTACCGTGAGGGAGGTATTCTATCATTCATGGAGAGCCTCCAAGGCCACCATGAGATGATTTCTAGATAGGTCGCCAAGACCTGGAATGACAGGCTAGTCACCATCAATGGCATCACCTTCCAAGTCAATAAAGAGGTTATTGGGTAGGCTATGGGCATGCCTACAACTGGTAGGAAGTGGAAGAAGATGGCTAAAACCCAAGCGAAGATGGAATTTGTGCAATTCTTCAAGGATGGCCCCACCCCCACTCTGATAAGAGGATTGATATTACCCCTTTCCTGAGGGACAGACCTGATCTCCTCAATTTGGATGCTAACCTCATTACCCTTATCCATTCTATCTGCATCCCCATCTTCGATAGACCTGATAGACTTCTTTGGCACCATACCCTCCATGGTGGTTTCACTGTCAAATCTGCCTACAATCAGCTTACAATGGCTCTTGTTGATACTACCTGCTAGGAAAAGGTGTGGCGACCACAGCTCATCCCTAAAGTCAACTTTTTCTAGTGGACGGTGCTACATGGGAAAATTCTTACTCTAAACAACCTAACTAAGAGGGGGTTTAATCTGGCCAGTAGGTACTTCTTATGTAAGAAAGAAGAGGAAAGCATAAACCACTTATTTATTCACTATAAATATGCGACTGAGGTGTGGCAGCAAATTTTATCTCGCCTTCGCATCTAGTGGACTCCTAATAAAGATATAGGTGATCTTTTCCATAACTGGCGATCTCCCTCACATCACCCTCAAATAAAGATCTTGTGGAACTAGGCTCTACCTATCTTTTGTTGGTCCCTATGGAAGGAACATAATAATAGGATATTTAGAGATATTGAGTTGAATAGCATGGCGGTGTTTCAAATTGGGCTAAAATTGCTTCAGGAAAACTTACTGGTCACCCACTGAAAGACACCCAGTTTTCCACCCTCTACCTGGGATCACAAAATTGCTATGAATTGGGGTGTGGACAAGGGGTTTTCCAAGTTTGATGGATCCATAATTGTTTCTCGCAAGGCTACTATCTAGACTCCCCCCGTGCAGCCTGGCATAAGTTAAATTTTGATGGGTTGGTTCCCAATCTGCTACAAGCTAGTGGGGGTGTCATTCGTGATCACAATGGCTTCTTATTGGTGGCCTATGCTAGTCCCCTTCAAAACCACATTGTCAACCAAGTAGAAGGCATGGCTCTCCTCTAGGGTTTGAAAATGGTTGTGTCCATTGGCTACACCAACATTGAAGTGGAAGGTGACTCCAAAGTCATAATTGATGCCTCCAGGGGTGATGGTAATGCTGGATGGAAAGTGGACAGCATTTTGAAAGATATCTGGGGCATTATGGATAGCTTGTAGAGGGTCACCATCCACACATCTATAGGGAAGGAAATGCGGTGGCTGAGGCCATGGCTGCTACCGGACTATAGATGGAAGGGCTTAGATCTTGGAGAGCTATTGGTCAGCTTCCCCAGAACACTCAAGACTTGCTAAGGTGGGAAATGAGAGAAACTAATTTTCAAACTCATGATGTTTAAAAAAGAAAGCTTGGGCGGGACGCCTTATGATCGGGTTGGGTGCCAGTGCATTCTTATGACAACTTTAAAGTATTCTTTTTTCTACCACATGGATTATTGGGGGCATAATTCTAAGTACAAAATAGGCATGACATGGTTGATGTAGCTGCTGGCTACAAACTGAACTTCTAAAAACAATCATTATTTCAATTGGGCTATGGGCAATAAATTTTTGGAGGCTGGCGAAAGATAAGACATGGATTTTTCATAGGGTAATTATTATTTTAAGTATGGGTTAATGGGTACTTCTCACATTTTAACCACGATGGCACTCATGGCTAAGATTTGTGAAATCCAAGATAATCAAAGCATTAATCACTCCTTGATAATTGACACAACTTCTAAACCCCTATCTAGCTTTCTTTTTTGCTTTTGTTATCTAAGCTATGGGTTTCTTTGAAGAGTCGAGGCCGGTGAAAGTATTCTTCTCTTGGACTTCTCTCTGGTTCCTGGTTTTCTCTGCAGATGACCTTTTTGGAAGATTATGGGTGGGGATAGAAAAAGAATCAAACTAGACTGGATTGAGGATGAGTTACCTTGGATTCCATGGTCATGTACTTCTATCGTGAGGGAGGTATTCTATTGTTCATGGAGCACCTCCAAGGCCACGATGAGATGATTTCCAGACAGGTCACCAAGACCTGGAATGACAGGCAAGTCACCATCAATGGCATCACCTTCCAAGTCAATAAAGAGGTTATTGTGCAAGCTACGGGCATGCCTACAACTGGTAGGAAGTGGAAGAAGATGACTAAAACCCAAGCGAAGATGGAATTTGCGCAATTCTTCAAGGATGGCCCCACCCCCACTCTAATAAATGGTGGCTACACTGTTACAGAGCTCCCAAATTTTTGGCCAAAAATGTGTAAGCTCGTGATGAAGTACTTTACTCTGGAGGGCCGATTTGGTATGTTTTATAACTATCACCTCCCCTTCCTAAATCATTTCCATCACAAGCTGTTAATCTCTTTTCCTTTCTTTCTATTGCATTCGTTAGAAGCTAATGTGAAGACTATTAATGAAGCCATTTCCCTCGATAGAAGCATTGTTTATCTTCACCAGGGTCTCATCCTTTGCCTTTATAACTTTCACCATGCCCTTTGCCCTGCTCCACCTCCGCAAGTTTTGCACACCTCCCATCATCCCACATCACCCTCGATTTCCCTTAACTAGGGTATCCCCACCCCCATTGAGTCTAAGGATGAGGCGACCCTTGCTTCTAGCCCTATGTCTATTGAAACTCAACCCACTCCTACCTCTCTGAAGCATTCCCTTAACCTGGCAGATGACCCCCTACCCCCTCTCAAGAAGCAGAAAAAGATTGTGATTAACCTGGACTGTGGCCCTGCTTCTGAGCCCCTGCCTACTTCTACTCGCCACTCTACCCACCTTGCTAAAGAACAATGTAAAAGAGCCATTAGAGAGCTCACACTAATACATTTGGGGTGAAATTGCGATGGCAATTTGTGACGGCAGGCAAATGTCATGCGGTTTTGGCCTTTTTTTTTCAAATATAGCCCGACACCGTCGCAATTTGCGACGACAATACATTTGGCACTATCGCAATTGCGACGTTGTCGGGATATAAGCACAAAATTAAAAAGGAACGTTGTCATGTGTGTTTTCAACAGCGCCGTAACCCTCCGCGAAATCACATCAGGATATAAGGGCAAAAAAAATAAGAACGTTGTCATTTGTGTTTTCAACAGCGTCGTAACCCTCCGCGAAATCACATCGGGATATAAGGGCAAAAAAAACAAGAACATTGTCATTTGTGTTTTCAACAGCGCCGTAACCCTCCGCGAAATCATAGCTACAATTTCTGAGTATGTTGGGTTTATTTTTCTTTTGTCATTATTATGTAATCTGGTATTCAGCTGTTAGAGAGCTAAAATACCCAGAAATGAGGACATATCTATGTTGAATTTATTGTTAGCAGCTTTGGTTATTTAGAAGTTTAATTTTATTTGTTCATCTTTCAAGCACAAACATTTTGTGGACCGTAACGTCTTCATTGTTTCGGGTATGCAGTGAAATAGCCCTAACTTGTAATTGCGATGTTGTCGGGATATAAGGGCAAAAAAAAAAAGGAACGTTGTCATTTGTGTTTTCAACAGCACCGTAACCCTCCGCGAAATCACATCGGGATATAAGGGCAAAAAAAACAAGAACGTTGTCATTTGTGTTTTCAACAGCGCCGAGAGAGATTCCCTCCGCGAAATCATAGCTACAATTTCTTTGGGTTTATTTTTCTTTTGTCATTATTATGTAATCTGGTATTCAGCTGTTAGAGAGCTAAAATACCCAGAAATGAGGACATATCTGTGTTGAATTTATTGTTAGCGGCTTTGGTTATTTAGAAGTTTAATTTTATTTGTTCATCTTTCAAGCACAAACATTTTGTGGACTGTAATGTCTTCATTGTTTCGGGTATGCAATGAAACAGCCCTAACTTGCAACTACCTTCACGGTACTTGTGTACATTATCATGTTGTCTTTACAGTGACTGTCCTCATTCAAGTGGCAATTACACAAGGGACAGTCACTGTGAGATGTCCTCATTTGTGACAAGGACAGTCACACTTAGGACATCTCATAGTGATATTCCCTTGTGTAATAACCACTTGAATGTATTGCTATTGAACCACATTAATGCTTTTCTTCTTCAACAAATGAGGACAGTCACTGTAAAGACAACATGATAATGTACACAATTACCAAAAAATGATCTTGTTAATTGATGTAACACTTTGTCTTGCTCACTCCCTATCCTTCACTAGGGTCTCTTTAGGCCAATGTTTTGACTTGATAGGGTACTTAACTATCCCTACACTCTTTAGGTATCTCTACCCAAGATCCCACTCCTTCAACTAGTGCACACCAACAAGAAATACAACGAACTCTGCTCAATACCAATCTAGCTACTAGGACACTCCTAGTCTTGTCTTCACAAATTGAAACACATTCAACTAGAACTTTACTCCATGGAGAGGCTGGCCACTAGGACCTCTATTGGTTTCAATATTACTCCTTCACCTATACTTTTCATCAGTACTTCAATCCGGTTCATCAAACCATGCCAATTGCACCCAAAAATAGGCTACTAGCAATTAGGCCTTTGTCAAGCCTTTTTGTTTATATTAAGCCACCTAAAGGGCTTAGCATTCAGATGCCCTTTATTGAGAACTCCAAGATATCTAAGGTCTTCTCCTCCTAGATTTTTTGTACACCAACTGCTACAGCCATGCCTGAAAACAAGTATTTTGACACAACTTGGACAGTCTGACTAAGAGTTTGTTTTCTTAGCAGCCAAAGAAACTCACCCAATCTTCTAATTTGACTTGGGGCTTCTTTAGATGTGTGTCTACCTCTCCATGAGATTTTAGTTGAAGCAACCAATGCATTCAACTTGTTGTAATCTTCTTGTAATGATTTGTCATCCCTAACTGTGCTCAACTGACTCACCTAGGACATCATTGCAAACATAGAAAATGAGCTTCCCAGGGCCCCTCCTTCCAAACATATAGTACATGGAGTCTCCTCACCCATTCCAAGAGCCCGTACAAAATTGACAATGGAATGATGAGCTAAGACTCCATTTGTTCAACCTGCCTGGTTCAAACCAATGATAGGGTACTTAACAAAAGAATTAACAAACTAGTTGGAATGCTTCAAAACTCAAAAAAAACACAACACAGAATAAAAAAACAACTTGTACTAACTTTTCCAATAGACACTGCGAGCTATCTAATCCATTAATCAACTGAAAACAAAGAAACAAAAAAACTCAAGAATTCACTAAAACCGTGTTACTCTACAAATCTTCTTAATTCCAAATGTTTTTCCCCCAACCTTTTGCACAGATCGATGGAGGCCTCTTATAGTTGATCTGATGCCTAATTCAATGGTTTCATATAGTTACATAACCATCTTACTCGAAAATGCTCCCTTGCACAAATGTTGTCAATGTTGTGAATGACAACATTGACAACTTGTTACAACCTATGGGATTTTGGTTCAAAACTTATTGTTCAAACACCATAAGACCCTAACCATGACTTAGTTAGGCTATTTAGACCTCACAAAGGCCACTTCTACACTTCTTTGCCCAATTTGACCCCTAAATGCTTCATTCCCACTTTTGCCACAATATTGGTAACTTGGGTACAAATTGGCACTTGCCTTCACAAAGGTCACACATGAGGACATCTCACAGTGATCGATTGTCCCTTGTGTAATTGCCACTTGAATGTATTTCTATTGAACCACATTAATGCTTTTCTTCTTCAACAAATGAGGACAGTCACTCTAAAGACAACATGATAATGTACACTCACTGTAAGGACAGTCACAAATGAGGACATCTCACAGTGACTGTCCCTTATGTAATTGCCACTTGAATGTATTGCTATTGAACCACATTAATGCTTTTCTTCTTCAACAAATGAGGACAGTCACTCTAAAGACAACATGATAATGTACACTCACTGTAAGGATAGTCACAAATGAGGACATCTCACAGTGACTGTCCCTTGTGTAATTGCTGCTTGAATTACACAAGGGACAGTCATTGTGAGATGTCCTCATTTGTGACAAGGACAGTCACACATGAGGACATCTCACAGTGATTGTCCCTTGTGTAATTGCCACTTGAATGTATTGCTATTGAACCACATTAATGCTTTTCTTCTTCAACAAATGAGGACAGTCACTCTAAAGACAACATGATAATGTACACTCACTGT
Organism: Chamaecyparis obtusa; assembly: GCA_027943335.1. Classification (NCBI taxonomy): domain Eukaryota; kingdom Viridiplantae; phylum Streptophyta; class Pinopsida; order Cupressales; family Cupressaceae; genus Chamaecyparis; species Chamaecyparis obtusa. Next base: position 41,372 of record BSBK01005777.1, read on the forward strand.
AAGGACAGTCACAAATGAGGACATCTCATAGTGACTGTCCCTTGTGTAATTTCTGCTTGAATTACATAAGGGACAGTCATTGTGAGATAATGAAGGGTGCTCCCCTTAATACCACAAACACATAACAGAAATAGAGAAACAACAACAATATGCAAGAACAGAAAATTGGCTTCTTATTATCTCCACAAATGTGGAATTACAAACTTTCAGAATTACAATATGCAAAGCCACATGGGCATTCCCTTACAATATTCTATAGGACAAAGCCTCGAATCAATACCCAGATCTACTACCCAGAACTATTCTGAACTGCCTAAGACAATAATACAGCCTTCCTTATATAGGCAATTTTCCACCGCCTAGGAAGGTTCCAGAATTTTAGCCAATAAGGCCGACCAAACTTAGAATTATTTTATTTTACATTTTATTACATCATAGTCGGCTCAAAATAAATTTTGAAACCCAAACAGAAATTTTGAAGAAAAATCATTTTCCGCCATTTTCAGGTGACCCAACTTCCGAAGACCATAAGTCATCACCAGTTGACCCGATTGACTATTGTAACCCCATTTCGGAAAGGGCGCGAGGAGCTCTACAACACTTGAATCAAGCAAGCTTCATTCAACCAAAAATTCGACCTCATTCGGGGCCTCTAAAGCCTTCAAAACTGAGTTCAAAGTTTCTGTCCCCTGCTGCCAATACCGAAAATCTTCAATATCTTCCAATATACACTTGATTTGGCAATGAAACTTTACTGGCAGACTTATATGACCAAAATGAACCTCCAAGAAAGAAATCAGATCATTCTGAGCACATACAAAAATTACCAAAAATAGTAACTTTCCATAAATAGCAGCTCTGCACAAAATAGCCCTTATTGAAAAATAAAAACAAAAATATTTTTGGGTGATGCAAGATTGCTCTTACACCCAGGATGCTCCTGCATCAGACACCCAGGGTAATTTGAGAAGTGACCCTGTCACGACTCAGGTGTGCAGAGGAAAACCAAGACGGCTAACCTCCTCCTTTGTCAGCCATGATGAATCTTCAACAGGCCGTCCTTTCCACTTGACCAGATATTCTTCATATGTCCTGTTCCTTGTGCTTCTGCCAACACGACTGTCCAGTATATCTTCGATCTCCTTAGTGTCTGAACTAGTTGCTGGAATACTCCACTGTGCTGCTGTGATCTCATCTTCAACACCTCCTTCATGATACTCTGTCAGATCTGAAATGTTAAACACTGGTGAAATATTTAGCTCAGTAGGCAATTCTACCTCATATGCGTTTCCTGAATCATGCTTCTTCAGTATCTTACATGGCCCAAACTTCTTCATTTTCAGCTTGTTATATGTACCAACTGGAAACCGCTCCTTCCGCAAATGAACCATGACTTCGTCACCAACTTGAAATTCTTTGTACCTCCTTTTCTCATCTGCCTTAGCCTTATACTGTGCGTTCATCTTGGTAATATGCTTCCTCACCTCCTCATGGATGTTCTTCAAGTGTTCTACAAAATCCTCAGCTTCAGCACTACTTATTTCATCTTTATCTATCTTTCTCAATTCAGATGCATTTCTTGGACTACTTCCATATACAATCTGGAATGGTGATTTACCAGTGCTCCTGTTGACAGAATTATTGTATGCAAATTCTGCCTGTGGTAAAATCAAATCCCATCCCGTTGGCTTATCTCCAACCAAACATCTCAGCAAATTTCCCAAACTCCTATTCACCACCTCTGTCTGTCCATCAGTCTGCGGATGATGTGATGAACTAAACTTCAAATCTGTCTTCAACTTCTTCCACAATGTACGCCAGAAATATCCAACAAACTTAGTGTCCCGATCTGAAACTATGGTCTTTGGCAAACCATGAAGTCTCACTACTTCTCTGAAAAACAATTCTGCTACATGAACAGCATCATTAGTCTTCTTGCAGGGAATGAAATGTGCCATCTTTGAAAATCGGTCAACTACTACAAAAATTGAATCATGTCCCCGCTGTGTCCTCGGTAAACTAAGAACAAAGTCCATGCTGATATCCTCCCAAGGCTTCTCTGGTATAGGTAATGGCTGATACAACCCTGTATTCTGCTTCACTCCTTTCACCATCTGACACACTCTGCAACTCTGTACAAACTTCTTCACATCTTGCTGCAACTGTGGCCAATAATAATTCTCACTAACCAAACCAAGGGTTTTGTCACGACCAAAATGTCCAGCCAATCCTCCGCTATGCTTCTCCTTGATGAGATTCTCCCTCATAGAACTTCGTGGAATGCACAATTGACTCCCTCTGAATAGCATATCATCCTGGATGATGAAATCCAACCATTTTGTCCTGTCTAGAGTAACAGGTTCTGTACAAGCTTTCCAAGCTTCACCAAAATCAGGATCCTCTAGATACAAATTCTTGAGTTCCTTGAACCCAACCACTTCAATCTGTATTTCTGTCAGCAATATTTGCCTTCTGCTAAGAGCATCTGCAACCCTATTAGACTTTCCACTCCTGTGTTTCAAAACAAATGTATAACTCTGCAAAAATTCAACCCATTTCAAATGCCTTTGATTCAACTCTCCTTGACTATTCAAATATTGCAAAGCTTGATGATCAGTATACAAAACAAACTCCTTAGGAAGCAAATAGTGTCTCCACTTCTTTAATGCTTGAACTATAGCATAAAATTCCTGATCATAAACAGAATATTTTCTCTTGGCATCATTCAACTTCTCACTGAAATAAGCAATAGGTTTACCTTCTTGGCTCATAACAGCTCCTATTGCAGTACCACTAGCATCACAATCTATTTGAAACACCTTATTAAAATCTGGAAGTGCTAAAACAGGTTGTTCTGTAACTTTTTGTTTCAATAATTGAAAACTCTTTTCTGCCCCATTAGTCCACTTAAACTCTTTTCTATCCCCTCTCATTGTTTCAGTCAAGGGTCCACAAATACTGCTAAAATTTCTGATAAACTTTCTGTAAAAGCTAGCTAGACCATGAAAAGATCTTACCTCAGTAGCATTCCTTGGAGTAGGCCATTCAAGGATAGCTTGTACCTTCTCTGGGTCCATTTTTAGACCTTCTCCTGAAACTACAAACCCCAAATACACCAACTCTTTCTTCACAAAACTGCACTTCTTCAAATTAATCAACAATTTCTCTTCTCTCAGCTTCTCAAATACCATACGAATATGCATCATATGCTCCTCCAATGTCTTACTAAAGATCAGAATATCATCTAGGTAAACAATGACAAACTTACCTAGAAATTCTTTCAGAACCTCGTTCATGAGCCGCATGAAAGTGCTCGGTGCATTGGTTAGCCCAAAAGGCATGACTAACCACTCATATAGTCCTTCCTTTGTCTTGAAGGCATTCTTCCATTCATCTCCTTCTCTGATCCGAATCTGATGATATCCACTCTTCAGATCTATCTTTGAGAAATACACAGCTCCACTCAAACAGTCCATAATATCATCCATTCGTGGCAATGGAAACCTGTACTTGATTGTGATCTTGTTTATTGCTCTAGAATCTGTACACATCCTCCATTCTCCATTCTTCTTTGGTTCTAATACCGCTGGTACAGCACAGGGACTCAAACTCTCACGGATCAATCCTTTCTGTAGCAGTTCATGTACTTGTCTGTTCAACTCCTCACTTTCTGCAGGTGTCATTCTGTGTGCTGCCTTATTTGGAAAACTCGCTCCTAGGATCAAGTCCATCTGATGACTGATCTTCCTGACTGGTGGTAATCCATCAGGCACGTTATCGGATACAATATCCTAAAACTCGTTCAACAAATCTGCAACTTCTACAGGAACATCTTCTACTTCCTCTTTACCAGCTTTTGGAATTAAAGCAAAACATACATGCTCATGCCTCATACCATCTAGGAAATTTCTTCCATCAACAAAAGTTATCCTTGCATTACCACATACCTTTTCTCCAGTCTCCTTCAATGGTTTTAGCTTATGTCGCACTCCATCCTTTGTCAGGGAATAGGTATTCGCACGACCATCATGTACAGCACATCTGTCAAACTATCATGGTCTACCCAACAACATATGACATGCATCCATAGATATGATATCACACAATACCTCATCTTGGTATCCGCCAATCTTGAACTTCACCAGGCATTGTTCATTGACCATGACCTTGTGGTCATCCTGTACCCAGGCAATCCGATATAGATGTGGGTGTTTCTGTCTCTTGAGCTTCAACTTTGTCACCATCTCTTCTGACACCAAATTGTCAGTGCTTCCACTATCAATAATCACATCACAACATTTACCTTCACACTTGCACCTGGTGCGAAACAGGCTCCTTCTTTGCTCAGGTTCATTCTCACCACTCAACAGGACTCTTCTGTTAATCAACGTTTCTCCTCTTTCAGCATCTTCAGAATTTGATGATCTGGCATCTTCATCTACATGTGCAACTCTGGCCTGGCCTTCATTTCTCCTGTCTATTCTTCCTTGGCGCTGAGGACATTCAAATGCCCTATGGCCTTCTTCTCCACAGTGAAAACATGTTCCACGGAAGCCACCTCTTCCAGATCCTTGTCCTCTTCCTCTTCCTCTCTGATCTCTATTATTCTGATCCTGGAAGCGATTGGAATTATTTCCTTGCTGATTCTGACTGCTACTGGCCTCATCCTTCTTTTTCGGATCTTCATTTCAGCCACCTGACTGACGAGAATGCATTCTTATATTGTCTTTAACAAATGAAGAGATGCTATGAATGAGACGTGTCTTGTTTCTTCCTCCATGTTCCTTTGTTAATCACACCTTTCCATAATCCGACAGTTCACATAATATTATTTCATTATTTTCTGATCATAGATAACTCCTAGATTGACTCAATATCAAATCTTTTTATGAAGGTAATCTTCCCTAATTGGTAGTGCAACCAGTAGTTAACATCCATTGTGTTTGTATTAGTTTGGTCTAACTATCATTAGTATTTAGTCAATCGATATTAACTCTTGCCTTATCCCATATTGTTATGATGATATCCAATCTTTCTACTCTGATATAAGTCGATATCATTTTCTGATAATTGTCCATTTATTGGTTGATTGCTGGTAATGGAGTTTGATCTTCAAATTGACTTCCATTCCTGTTAATACTTAAGGATACATTGTACTTATTATCCATGACTGATGCCTCATTCATCAATAGCTTGTGATATAATCACTGATGCTTTTGTGTTTCTACAAGATGTGGTTTATCTCAGACAATCGATAATCTTTCAATCCTTTAGTCGATATCCTCCTATGTGGTGTCTATTGATATAGATAGTAGAATTCAATCTAGTTTATGTTATTGTCATGATAACATAGGAAGTGATGGTGCATATTTGCTAGCGGGTCTTCATGTTTGATATTGCTTTATCGGATATGTCATTGTCTAAACTTGTGCAATTAATGATTATTTATAATATATGAATGGTTATCCTTCTTGCTTATCAATACATCTTCTGAAACACATAGCGACCTATCCCTTATTCATATCATGTTGATCTTGACTTCATAGTATTTGGTTCATTAATCATCCTCTCATGGTATCGATGTGTAATGACTAGTGATTGTTGTATCACTTCTTCATTCCTCATCGTGATAGATAATGCAGATGTTTAATGTAGATGTATATCGATTACAGATATTCGATATTTCTTTAAATGTTATTATTATTATTATTATTAATGTTATTGTTATTATTAAATATTATAATTAATGATGTTAGTAATATTAATAATATTATAATAAATATTATTATAGTGATAACATATTGTTTTATATTGAGAGGTTTATTAATATTATTTATATATTAAAATTATTATATCAATAATTGATTTAATATTATTACTTAATATATTATTATAATATAATATATATAATTTATTAATAATTATTTATTATTAATTTATATTATAATTATAATCATAATTATATTATTTATTAATATTTTAATATTATTTAATTAACATATTACTTATTATGCTAACTATATATTATTATTATCTTTTGATAATAATTATATATTATTGTTATATACCGTTAATAATAGATTATTATATATCATCTAATCATTTTATTATTATACTAAGTTCAATATGTCACGGCTCATGACATTGTCCCTTGTGTAATTGCCACTTGAATGTATTGCTATTGAACCACATTAATGCTTTTCTTCTTCAACAAATGAGGACAGTCACTCTAAAGACAACATGATAATGTACACTCATTGTAAGGACAGTCACAAATGAGGACATCTCACAGTGACTGTCCCTTGTGTAATTGCCACTTGAATTACACAAGGGACAGTCATTGTGAGATGTCCTCATTTGTGACAAGGACAGTCACACATGAGGACATCTCACAGTGATTGTCCCTTGTGTAATTTCCACTTGAATGTATTGCTATTGAACCACATTAATGCTTTTCTTCTTCAAAAAATGAGGACAGTCACTCTAAAGACACCATGATAATGTACACTCACTGTAACGACAGTCACAAATGAGGACATCTCATAGTGACTGTCCCTTGTGTAATTGCCACTTGAATGTATTGCTATTCAGCCACATTAATGCTTTTCTTCTTCAACAAATGAGGATAGTCACTCTAAGGACAACATGATAATGTACACTCACTGTAAGTGTACATTATCATGTTGTATTACAAATGGACCTTATGTTGGTCGGGATATAAGTGCAAAAAAAAAAAGGAACGTTGTCATTTGTGTTTTCAACAGCGCCGAGAGAGATTCCCTCCGCGAAATCAAGCGGGTTATCATTTGTGTTTTGAACAAAGCGGGTTGTCATTTGTGTTTTGAACAGCACCAAGAGAGATTCTCTCCGTGAAATCAAGCGGGTTGTCATTTGTGTTTTCAACAGCGCCGAGAGAGATTCCCTCCGCAAAATCACAGGTACAATTTCTGAGTACGTTGGGTTTATTTTTCTTTTGTGATTATTATTTAATCTGGTATTCAGCTGTTAGAGAGCTAAAATACCCAGAAATGAGGACATATCTGTGTTGAATTTATTGTTAGCGGCTTTGGTTATTTAGAATGCTTCCCCACAATACTTAATTACACAAGGGACAGTCACTGTGAGATGTCCTCATTTGTGACAAGGACAGTCACACATGAGGACATCTCACAGTGACTGTCCCTTGTGTAATTGCCACTTGAATGTATTGCTATTCAACCACATTTATGGGCTCGTTTGGACCACGACACACAGTAGCATCTACAGAGAAGAATATCCCAGGTGTAACAAGTTGTAAGAATATACCAACAGTTCTAAGAAGTTCCCTAGCACGTAGTAGCATCTACAGAGAAGAATATACAACATGAGGGCAGCCACTGTAAAGACAACATGATAATGTACACTCATTGTATGTGTACATTATCATGTTGTCTTTACAGTGACTGACCTCATTCAAGTGGCAATTACACAAGGGACAGTCACTGTGAGATGTCCTCATTTGTGACAAGGACAGTCACACATGAGGATATCTCACAGTGACTGTCCCTTGTGTAAGCCACTTGAATGTATTGCTATTCAACCACATTTATGGGCCCATTTGGACCACGGCACATAGTAGCATCTATAGAGAAGAATATCCCAGGTGTAACAAGTTGTAAGAATATACCAACAGTTCTAAGAAGTTCCCTAGCACATAGTAGCATCTTCTAATTGTCTATACCACTTCACAAGGTATTGTTTGCACACATTGTTTTTGGTTCTTTTGATGACCCTTGTTTTGAAATTGCTATTAGGCCTTGTAGCTTATATGTTTTGATTGCTGGAGAGCTTCTAAAGCTAAGCAAGAAGACCATTGCACGAGTTATAGCCGCGCGCTCAGGTTTGAAAATTGTATATTTTTTAATCTAATGTATATTTTAACTAGACTTTTAGCTTATTTTTGTTGTATATTTTAATCTAAAGGGAATCATGGATGTGAACTTAAAAGAATTTTGTACTTAGTTCTTATGGAGAGAATAGTAGTAGTTTACAGTCTAATATCAAATAGAGTTTTCCAATTACAGAAAGTTAATGAATTCTAATAGCTTATATGTTTTGATTGCTGGAGAGCTTCTAGAGCTAAGCAAGAAGACCATTGCACGAGTTATAGCCGCGCGCTCAGGTTTGAAAATTGTATATATTTTAATCTAATGTATATTTTAATCCTTTTGCCATGTCATGTAATATGTCTTGCCTTGTAGCTTATATGTTTTGAAATTGCTGTTAGGCCTTGTAGCTTATATGTTTTGATTGCTAGAGAGCTTCTAGAGCTAAGCAAGAAGACCATTGCACTAGTCGTAGCCGCGCGCTCAGGCATGAAAATTGTATATTTTTTAATCTAATGTATATTTTAACTAGACTTTTAAAATATTAAAGGATTTAACTAGGTCTAAGAAGATTTGTGTACTTTTGACAATTTTGCTTAGTCACTGAAAGTTGTAGACCGAAGTTTTCATAGCCCAATTTTTTCTTCCTGCGAAGAACGATCATGTCAGATAATATAAGTGAAGAACAAAATAGGGAGACAATCGCTAGATTGTGGTCTAACTTGAAAAGAAAAGGTGATGGAAAATGTTATTGTCCCTGCAAAATTTGTAAGGGCTTAAACCGTAGAAGATTGCTAATCAAAACAGTTAAGAGACATTGTAGGGAGAATGGTCACATTGAAGGGGGGCATGACTATCATCCACTGGTAAGTTGTTCATTATATCATTTTAAAAATTTATATACATATGAAATCACTTGATGATGAGTTGAAGATCATGGTTTATTTATGTTAATCAATTTTATATAGGTTGATCTCCCCAGGGAAGTACATGATATGGAGGAACATGGGGGTGCGAATATCCAAGGTGAAGATAATGATCCCATGGAAGATGACGATCATGTGCCAAAAAACACAATTGAAGATGATGGTATAAATACATTGATCCATGACACATTTAGTCCAAGCGGATCTGATCATGATGATGATGATAGCCTTGATGTACCTCTACTTGAGAAGGCATACGAGCCCCTATACAAAGACTCCCAAACAACTCTTCTCTCTGCTGTATTGTTGTTGTTGAACTTGAAGGTTATGAATGGTTTATCCAACATAACAATGTCACGTATGTTAAGGTATGTCATATATGTCTTTATAGTTAACAAAGGGTGAATAATGTACCACTAATATTGTTTATATTAACAACTTATATTTTTTGCTGTAGATTGATAGGTGAGTTTTTGTTACCACCATCAAATATTCTACCTCGCTCATATCGAGAATTATCTGCTATTATGAAAGATATTGGAATGGAGTATCAAGCAATACATGCTTGTCCCAATGATCATATTATATATTATAAAGAACATGAATTTGCAACACAATGCCCTGTATGTCATACGAGTAGATATCGAACAGATCGAATAACAAAAAAGGTGCCTCACAAGGTTCTTCGTTACATCCCCGTTATTCCACGGATGCGACAATTATTCAGGTGTACTAGCTTGGCACAATTTATGGATTACCATGCACACAATAGAAGTCGAGATGACATTATTCAAATCCCTGCGGATGGTTCAGCATTTATGCACATAGAGGAAAAGTGGCAACACTTCAAAGAAGAACCTCGTAATCTCAGGCTTTCATTGGCAGCGGATGGTGTCAATCCATTTGGAGAGATGAGATCTGTTTGCTCGGTGTGGCCTATTTTTGTTATCAACAATAACATTCCTCCGTGGATGTCAATAAAGAGGGAGCACATTATGTTGGCAATGATTGTTCCAGGTATTTTATCATTTGATAGTTATTAATTTACATGTACTTACAAATCTTACAGTAAAATGGTCACAATAATTATGTAATGTTACTGTTCATTCAAGTAGGTAAATATCAAGTTAAAGATATGAATGTATATATTGAGCCTCTTATTGACGAGTTGGTGGAGTTATGGAACGGTGTCACTATGTATGACGTGTCTAGACCAATAGGACAAAGACAATTTCAATTCCATGCAATACTTGTATGGACAATACATGATGCCCCAGGGCTAACACATTTTTGTGGTATGTTATAGTGAATTCAAGTTGCGCATGATAATTCTAATTATAAAAATCAACATATTTAATAATCCAATTATATCATTATCTTGTAGGTCTTCAAACAAAGGGAAAATTTGCATGTCCAGTTTGTGGTCCAAAGATGAAATCTCATCATTCAAAAAGTTTAGGAAAGCATGTGTTTGATGAGTACAGACACTTTCTCCACAGAAATCATAAGTATCGAAGTATGGAAAAACATCTTTTCAATGGGAAAGAAGAGACTACATCAAAGCCACAAAGAATGACACCTCACCTATGGAAGTTGGAATATAATAGAATTAATCGTCGAGGTAATGTCATTCTACTTAATGGTTTATGTTTGTAATTTATATATTTCTATTGTGATTTTTGTTTACTAATTATGTAATTGATGATCGTGAAGGTCGTCAAGGCACTACTGACAACCTTCCAAAGGGACTAAAAAGCTATCCTAGACAATTTAGTAGGTTGCCCTACTACGAGGACCTACAAATTGTGCATTTGTTTGATCTTATGCATGTTGGAAAGAATATAATAGAGACATTGTGGAAAATACTGGATGGAAGGCGTGACAAAGAAAAAATTGTCAAAATTTGTAATGACATTCATGAATCCAATCATGCACTGAAGAATTTCATTCACTCAAATAGCAATAGAGATCAGATTAATATAAGTGCCCTTCCTTGGTTATTAACGGAGCAGCAAAGTGATGCCATAAAAGAAGTCATACGAAAAATTTGATTTCTCACAGGATTTGCTGGGAACATAAGCAATCTCATATCAAAGAAAAGTGAATTTGGGCCAGGGCTCAAAATGCATGATTGGCATACTTTCATCAAGGTAAGTTATGTTCTTCTGTATTTACAATATATTCATAAACTACGTGTACTATTCATTATGTTATGTTAGAAAATAATGAAATGATTGGTTTATAATTACTGCAGTACGTGCTACCTCTATCTCTCCCAGAGCACTTCAACAATAACATCAAACAAGTGATATATGATCTTGGAAAATACATGAGGTAAGCAGTAATATCTGTTCAATTTGTTGTATATATTTATTATATTCGCGATTTGTTTTTCTTGCTATGTAATCTATTGTATATTATTTTGTAAAGTCTCGTATTTATATATTTTTTGTGACTTGAATCTCTTAATGTAGGTGGTTGTCATCTAAAGAAATCCATAAAGAAGATATAAACTATTGGAAGAGAAGAATTCCTCATTTATTGTGTGAAATGAAAAAGTGTCTACCTCCAACTTTTTTCAATGCACAAGAACACTACCTCATACACCAAGTTGAGGAGATTGAATTGTGTGGACCTGCACACACTAGGTCAATGTGGATGGTTGAGAGGCACTTGAAATCTTTGAAGGCTTTGGTTCGACAAAGAGCACATCCTGAGGGTTCTATGGTAGAGGGATACATGGTATACCAGACTATGGTGTACATTACTGAATATCTTTCTAAGTTTGCTTCAACTATCCATGTAGATTGCATTTGGGATCTTGACCCTTTTAAAAAATTCAAAGGGGAGTACTTGATGGGGAAAGGTAGATTGAGGAAAGTGACAGGTAATAAATTATAAGATGTTATTGTAATAAATTATTTCTTAATCTTCAAAATAAATTGGTTGTAAGTTGTCTATTTTTTTTTTGTACAGTTGCTCGAGAGTGGGATGCACTACATTTGTATATTGCAAACAATCTTGAGTGGATGACGGTATGGATTGAACGATGTCAACATTCTGGTCACACATTAACATGGGAAGGTGTATCTTCATTGGTTAAAGAAGCTCATCGTAATGGAGATTCTAATGTTACGCAAAGGGAAATAGATTTAGCATATGGTTTAAGAGATTTCCAGGTACGTACAAAATTATTAATCACCCGTATGTTTATCAACTCACGATATAATAATTTTGACATGTTTCACATATTATTGCAGGTTAAACACCACAAGGGTATGTTCTATAATGGTCAAAAATTTTGCGTCAAAGTGTTGGATGACACGAAGAAAACTTGTGATTCTGGAATAACTGCAGTCTTTCAAGTGACTAATATTTCATCTAGAAATGACTTAGATCCTCAAGAGTCTAAAAATCAATACTATGGCATTTTGGATGATATACTTGAGTGCGACTTTAGTTCCTTCAAATTAGTACTCTTCGTTGTCAAATGGTACAGGCTACGACTTAATCCAAATGATCCTAATAGAACTGTTATTGAACATGATAATGGATTTACAATGGTTAATACAAGGTCGTTTGAGCCAGTTGGGGATGAGCCCTATGTTCTTCCAAGCCAATGTGAGCAGGTATTTTACTCAGAGGTTTCACATAAACCGGGTTGGTCATTTGTTGTTAGACATGAACCGAGAGGAAGGCCGATAAAGTATAATGCGATGGAAGAAGAAGATACCGAAGAAGTAGAAGATGATGTAGATGATGATCACGATCGACAATTATTGGATGATGTTCCTGAGACAAATTTTCATGAAGAAGAAGAAGAAGATGATGACGTTGATGCTGCTACTGATGATGATGATGAAGATGATGTTGATGTTGATGATGATGATGTTGATGATGACGACAACGACGACAATGACGACGATGATGATGACGACGATGACGAGGATGATGATGATGATGATGATGATGATGAGGATGATGATGATGAAATTTAAAGGTATGCCATCAATCCTTAATGTATTTAATATTCATTTCTTGATAGAAATATATTTGTCTTAAATGGTTAAATAGTTTATTCATTATCTATTTAAAAGCTATAAGTGTTATAATGTGTACGTTTTAATATTTTTAATTTTTATGTGATGCTTATGATGGATGTGATTATGATTATGATGTGATTATGCTCATGATAATTGAATTACATTTGCAGGAAATTGAACCCCTTTCAAGAGCATCCCGCACAGTCTCATGGATCGACAGGTATAAGTCAATACACCTTATAGAAAGTCTATTTAATACACTTATCAATAGTAAGATTGATGTCTTCTAAGATCTCTCCCATTTGCAGGTACCAGCAAATAGGTATTTGTCAGAAGTGTCTTCCTCGAGTGAGGGAAATATAGGAATAGAAGAGGAAAGTGAGACATGCAGTTTATCTAGAATAGGGAGATTAACTAGAGGTCAAAGGACTAGAAGGAAATTCAATAAACACATGAAATTTTTCCTTGCTCAAGGGGGGTCATGTTCTTATGATGATGAGATGAAAGGCGACATCGAGGTGCCCTTGAGGTAGCAACATCTACAGAAACATTGGGTACCCAAGGAACTTCCTCCAATAAACACTGATTTTTGTGTTAATGAGAGGATATATCGCATAGCACCATCATCATTACATGGTTTGGGCCTATTTTCTATGGATGGCATAAAGGTGTCTTACAACTAAGTTTCTGAATTGATGGAGTATGTTGGACCATGTTATGATTACAAAAGTTGGATGCATATTGTTCAATATAAAAAAAGTATGCGTAGGTATGCACTCTCGGCAAATTATATACAACAGCAAGACAATAATGAAAGTAAAAGTGTGGCTATATACATTGATGGAAGGCCAAAAGCAACAGGGAATATTATGGGTTATATAAATAGTACACGACCTGGGTCAACTATAAAGCAACCCAATTGCATATTTGAGGTGCGCGAGGGAAATCGTGTATTCATCTGTGCGATAAAATCAATACGTGCAGGGGAAGAGCTGCTTATTGATTACAATTTGAACCGCATAGATACAAATGAGGCTACTATCATGGGGGTGGTACATACTATTAAACCAACTTCTAATCAATGACTCCAACATACCATTTAGTTATTAAATTTTTGGCTAACATTTTTATACTTGATCTTTGACACAGGGGCACAATATGGAGCAACCGCCCGAAGGTGATGGTGACGATATTCCTAGCTCATCTACACATGAGCAGGTAAAACTCATTGTAATTGTGCAAACTAGATAGAAGCAAAATGTTATTTTTTTAATGTTATTTTCTTCATTGTTTTGGAGTAATTTTGATAATACTAATACTATTGTTGTCACAGAGGGCCGGTGGTCGGAGAGAGGGAAAGCAACCTGCAGTCCCTCAGGAGTCCCCCCTTGTGGACCCTTTTTTTATTGATTTAGCAGAGACCGATGACCCGATCAGTTCCATTAAAAAGCTGCTAAAAAAAATTGGGAAAGAACTTCTACGTTTGGTATCCATACATCCTCAGACTCAGGAAATAAAAGACAGGGCAGCTAAGTTGTTGCGCACTTCTGAAAACTTTAAAGTAAGTATTAATGAAATTTTTAATTATTACAAGAGGTCAATAATGGTTTTTATGTTATGCTCTTTTATGACATTAATTAAAATATGGATGCATTGTCTTTACAGAGTTATTTGCGTAATTTTGAACCCCATTCCCATGATGAGGCCGGTATTGCAAGTGGTTTAGGTAGATCACATGTTCCATTCCCCACTTGTGTTTTCCACTGAATATATATAGGAATGATCATAATCATTGACAATACATGCTCGAACAATCTTTTTTTTTAATGCTCTAACAATCTTGTCCATGCTAGTCCACGCGTTCTATATTTATGCATGCTCTAACAATTTTATTCTTCAGCTCCTTTCCATGATGATATGACAACGTCGCCTCCATCCAGGACAGCCACAAATGTCTTGCTGACTGCCATGTCAACAACACAGCCTAAATGCACCAACTGTTGCACCATCTACTGGTACACAAATCCCTCTTTTTCTCCCTTTTGTTATGTGTTTAAGTGTTATGTGTTTACGATGTAGATCCCTTGATTGTGTTTGTGCCATGGGTGCTCTGCACCAATTTATTTCCCTTGAAGTATTATTTCTTGGAGGCATTTGATAATGGTTTTCATTTTTTGCAATAGGAGATGCAACAAGTCCCGATGCAACATCATTTCCTGGATGTTCCCATGTTCCTAGTACGGGAACGGTGAAGGATTGCATATTGATCATCAGCGACGATGAAGGCATTCCCTTAAAAGTATCCAAACTTCCAAGTACTTTAAAGTTATTATTATTCTATAGTGATATAATAGTAATTTAGTTTTTGATCACTCTTCATCGACTAATGATCCCATGATTATTTTGTAGGGAATGATATTTTTTGGCGAAAACTTGGTGACGAGTGTTTGCGGATATTCGGGCCCACCATACGTACATGGTGGAACATCATATCCTAACTAAAACCTCAAACCACTATTTTGATTTCATATCATTGCTAGAATAGTTTTCCTTTTCATCAATTTCTTGAACTATATTAAAGGTAGCTTCTCTTCATTTATGAGTCTAACATGTTTTTTTTTACTTAAAAGGTGGAATAACCAAGATAAAAAGTTGAAGGATGATCTTGTACATAGTATGACCTAGCTTTTTGGACCTCGTGCATTCGAGAGAAACAAGCTCCTTGAAAGAGCTGGTTTATGTTTGAAGTATATTAGGGACCAGTACAGGAAATATTTAGAGGTTAACCCAAGGCACGAGTGTCCGCCCTGTGTTCTTGAGGCTGAGTGGCAGGGTTTGATTTTGGATGGAAAGTATAAAGCCGACATGAAAAAAGGAATTACGCCAGTAGAGAGTAGAGCAAGGTATGTGATACTTTTGAGAATGTAATTATGTACTAATTAACCTCTAAATTTTTCCTGTACTGGTCTCTAACATATTTCAAACTTTTCATAGATTGCCTAACACATCAAAGGCAACAAAGGCAAGATTAGAAAAGCACGGGACACACAAGCTCGGCTCTGGTGGTTTTTCCAAACTTCAAGCACGAGTTGTAAGTATTAGTAAATGAAAACTTGTATCAATTTTTTTATATATTGCAAGGAAATTTTTTTTGATCAAACAATGCAAGTAAAATTCACCATACCAAGAAAAAATGTAGGGGTCAGAGTTCAATAGATGCCTCACAGAAGAGGACAAGAGAATTGGCTTCCAACAAGGCTATAGAGCCGTGGCTGAACAGCTACGAGCTGAAATCAGTGTGCAAGGTTCAAATAATGATGCATCTGAGCCATAGGTAAATAAGCTAAATGAAATTTATTTCAAATTGAATACTTTACCAATTAGTCTATTTGATGTTAAGTTCTAATATAAAGTGAGTATATCTATTTAAAGAAAGCAATGATAACAATGTGTAGGATATTGGAATGCAGCCTGACAATCCTTCTACACAATCTATGCATAATGAAGGTTCACATGATGTGCATCCTAGTGGTGGAGGTATACATTTGCTATTAAAATTTTTATATGTAATTACAATTGGTGTTTGGATTAATGTAACATTTTGTATAGCAACTGTAGAGGATTGAGGGGTCGGTGCTCATGAGCATGTTGAGGTTGAGTCTAGACAAAATGATGTGGCCAGATCAGGTAATTAAAGAGCGCCACAGTTATGTTCTTTAAAATAATTAAATACTTGTAACAATTATAATTAAATATTTTAAATTTAACTCTTTTATTTGTTATTGTAGAGGACCCCCCTTTGCAGCAGCATAGGAATTTGAGATCATCAAGAATAGAGAACAAAACAACTGATGAGGGGGGTATTGATGATAACACTGATGCTCCTCTTAGAGCTTACATAGAAAAAAAAATTAGAAAGAGAAAAAAGAAATGATTGTCATCTAAATACCTTAATTGATAATGACTGAATTTTATGTCTCAATGAATTTAATTATGTGCTAATGAATGTTCATGAATTATGTGTTTATTTTCATATTGATGAATGTTGCGTGTTAATGAATCTAATGTGTTAATGAATGTTATCATGTGATATTGATTGAATGTTACATTTTATTAATAATTGAAAGAATGAATGAATGTTAGATGTTAACGAGGAATGTAGAGTGATGTTAGGGGGAGGGGGGTGGGGCCAAATGAGCTTCCACCTTCATGTGGTTGGCCTTGTTTAGTAGAGAATATTAAACTATATTCTCGAAACAAAGTGAAGCTCAATAAGATACTAAATGAGTCAAAATGGTTATCAAGGTCCTCTATCCATAAGATACTTGTAGTCAAAATGGTTATCTAGGTCCTCTATCCATTCCATAAGTCCTTCACCATTCAAACTTCCTCCATAACAAGGAATGTGCTCTAGGTTAGTCATGAAGCCTGGCATGGACTCTCTGTCAGATAGAGCCACTATTTCAGAGCCTTTTCTATGCATTTCCTTCAAGCACTGTACAGTGTACGGATGTGAAAGGGAGGGCAGACCAATGTGGAAGTTAGAGTATTTATATCTTATGCTTTGAGAGTTTATTTGGTAGATTCAAGACACCTTATATCAAAGTTATTTCTTTTTCTTATCTGTTGTTCTGTCAAACCCTCATTTTTTGGGTTATTGCATTCAAATGGCCTTAACTTGCAAATAAACCATAGGATATCCTCTGTTCTTTGTAAAATGCAAGTTAAGGGGGTTTATTTTCATATTTTAAAAGCTTTGGAACAGGATACTAAGCCAGAGAATTTCAAGAGCAAGCCCTAGGTCAAGAATCTCAATGTTCTTGACTAGGAGTTGATGGATTATGCAAGATCAGAGGGTAGCGGCAAGTAAAGGACCTCAAACCTTGTTGAATCTAGATCTTTAGAGCATGGTGGACATCTTCAAACTCTGATCTTGGTTTCATGCACCCATTTTCAATGCCTTGTTTTGGAACCCACACCCAAAGGCATGCATTAGGTCTGCGGACTCAATAAGGACATTGATATGCTGGAGTGGAGTCAAGGTCTGGGAGTTGGAGGATTGTTAGAACATCAAAAAGGGTACTCAAAAAACATATAAGTTCATAAGGTCCTTTGTCAAATTGAAGAGTTATTGCTGCAGAACAGGTTTTGGAGACCTACTAGAGTCACTAGGTCTATTTGGACCCGTTTGGACCACGACACACAGTAGCATCTACAGAGAAGAAGTTTGGTATGCAATGGTCTTGAAACCTCCTGAGAAATTCTTGGTATGCATTTGTGTGGTGCAAAAGCTTCGTTGAAAGAGAAAAAGAAGAAAAGAATAGAAATGATTTTTTTTCTTTTTATGTCATATACTATAACCAGCTACTTATAACTTGCAAAAATTATTATAACCATTTGAAATTGAAACTTAGTTTAATGTGAAACTGAGAACTGCTTTATTAGAGCTTTCTATGATTTAGATTCAGACATCAAGAACATTGTTTGCCTAATATTGTGATTAATGTTTATTTATTAATATCTCATACTGACAAACAATTGATAATTGTAGGGAAAACGTCATTGGGGGTCTTTGAGGATCCACCAGAAGCCAAGGAGAAAATGTATTCAAATGCTAAAGATGGTGTAACAGTCCTTACAGCTGTTGAACCTTGCTGTGTAGATCATCTCCGATTCTCCAAGTTCAACAGTACTGTGGTATTCCTTTGGATACTTCTAATGGTAAATTTCAGACATCAAGTTCTTTTCGTATGAAACTACTACATTTGTAATCTGTAGTTTTAAACTTTTAGTTTATAAATGTTCATCAGCTTTAGTTCGTATGCTGCCATTTCAAGTATGATTAATGAAGTTACCTTTATCACAGGATGAAAGTGAGTAGTCAGCATACTGGTACGGAGCTGGCAGCATTGATACGGTGACTAGGGCATCGTTTAATGGTGGTATTGTGTTTTCCTGTATTTAGGGCATCAGCCTTTTGAAGCATTGCCTTCATCTTTCTTAAGTTTGAGTTTTAAGTTTGTTTATCTCTCTCGGCGCTGTTGAAAATACAAATGACAACGTTCTTGTTTGTTTTGCCCTTATATCCCGATGTGATTTCGCGGAGGGTTACAGCGCTGTTGAAAACACAAATGAAAACACAAATCCCTTGTGTAATTTCCACTTGAAGGAGGACAGTCATTGTAAAGACAACATGATAATGTACACTTACAGTGAGTGTACATTATCATGTTGTCTTTAGAGTGACTATCCTCATTTGTTGAAGAAGAAAAGCATTAATGTGGCTGAATAGCAATACATTCAAGTGGCAATCACACAAGGGACAGTCACTGTGAGATGTCCTCATTTTTTACTGTCCTTACAGTGAGTGTACATTATCATGTTGTCTTTAGAGTGACTATCCTCATTTGTTGAAGAAGAAAAGCATTAATGTGGTTCAATAGCAATACATTCAAGTGGCAATTACACAAGGGACAATTGATCACTGTGAGATGTCCTCATGTGTGACTATCCTTGTCACAAATGAGGACATCTCACAATGACTGTCCCTTGTGTAATTCAAGTGGCAATTACACAAGGGACAGTCACTGTGAGATGTCCTCATTTGTGACTGTCCTTACAATGAGTGTACATTATCATGTTGTCTTTAGAGTGACTGTCCTCATTTGTTGAAGAAGAAAAGCATTAATGTGGTTCAATAGCAATACATTCAAGTGGCAATTACACAAGGGACAATCGATCACTGTGAGATGTCCTCATGTGTGACTATCCTTGTCAAAAATGAGGACATCTCACAATGACTGTCCCTTCTGTAATTGCCACTTGAATGAGGACAGTCACTGTAAAGACAACATGATAATGTACACATACAATGAGTGTACATTATCATGTTGTCTTTACAGTGGCTGCCCTCATGTTGTATATTCTTCTCTGTAGATGCTACTATGTGCTAGGGAGCTTCTTAGAACTGTTGGTATATTCTTACAACTTGTTACACCTGGGATATTCTTCTCTATAGATGCTATTGTGTGCCATGGTCCAAACAGGCCCATAAATGTGGTTGAATAGCAATACATTCAAGTGGAAATTACACAAGGGACAGTCACTGTGAGATGTCCTCATGTGTGACTATCCTTGTCACAAATGAGGACATCTCACAGTGACTGTCCCTTGTGTAATTGCCACTTGAAGGAAAAAATCATTAATGTGGTTCAATAGCAATGTATTCAAGCGGCAATTACACAAGGGATAATCACTCTGAGATTTCCTCATTTGTGACTATCCTTACAGTGAGTGTACATTATCATGTTGTCTTTACAGTGACTGTCCTCATTTGTTGAAGGAAAAAAGCATTAATGTGGTTCAATAGTGATGCAGAGTAGTCAGGGCTTTTAGAATATACAAATATACATCCTTAACTCTCATTCCACCAAGGAAGAAGGAATTCCAATGGTTGAAACGTGAGTTAAGGTCTTTACATCAGTCAAACCCTGAAAATGAGGGTTTGTAAACAATGCACAGAAAATTTGAAATAACTTAGATATAAAACAAAGAGAATCAATCAAACCAACTTCCAAAGCATCAGATGTCACTATTACAACTTCCAGGCAAATTTTATCATCCAACCACCATCCGTACAGCCGTACAGAGTTCGTTTTTCACCAGAAATGCACTAAAACAGGGTTATTTTTATTTTTTATGAAAGCAAAATGATTACAATACTGGTTCTCTGTCTGTCTTCGACCATTTGAAGCCTAAAATAGGCTCTCCAAACGTTGGTTCAACCATCTAGGTGGTTAGTACAGTTTATCCAACAAATGTCAACTTTGCTAAGCAACTTTTAAAGTTGCATTACAACTTTGCAAACAACTTTGCCGAGAAGGTTAAAAATGTGTTGTGAAACTTTAGGAACCTTATTAAAGTTATTTTGGACCTTCAAACTTCTTAACAACATCTAAAAGACACCTAATAAACACTTACTATGCTCATTTCATCCAAGGACTCAAAAGATGCCCAAGGTTTATAAGTCACCAAGGGGTCTTGTGTCCAACAAGTGGATGTTTATAAGGAGATAAAATCAATCCTTAATATTTATTACAAACCAAGAAAACATCTAAAACTCCTATTCTAATTTATTGTCATTCAAAAAGACTCTGATTTGTCATTCAAAAAGACTCTGATTTGTCAATCAAAAGGACCTTTCACCAGTCAATCCTTCAAAGCTCCAAGGTGAAAATCTTATGTTCCAATTGATAGGATTTGACTCCTTGGCTTCATGGCAACTTCCTTCAATCATGGTGTCTTTGGCTTGCATTAGGGATGCCCCTGCATCAAATAGCAATGCATTCAAGTGGCAATTACACAAGGGACAGTACATGCCCATTAAAGTTGGTGTTTTGTTATCCAGCATGACAATGGAGACAACATACTTTGTGTCAATTTTACTGATCAAATTTCCCTCCGCCAGGCAAAGCAACAATCTGGGTATGATAAGGTGAAATTTTGTAGTCCTTTTGGGTATGATAACAGTTCCAGTTTCCAATAAGATGGTTCATTTTTATAATCTAGCTTCAATTTCTCTTGTGAAAATCTTTTTTTCATTTTATGGGTGGTAAAATATAATTATTATGCTAGAGGTGTGTACTTATGGATGATAATGAAACAAAATGATAAGATTTAAGACTCTTGTTTTTTTTTTAAATAGCAATTTAAGTTTCCTTCTATTATAAATTACTGTTTTTCTATTTTTTAATGTATCTTTCCAGATCTTTTATATCAATTTTATTTATGAAATATAAATATATTAATAATGTTTTAGTGTTTTTAGGATTAGTTTATATCAATTCTATGTATCATCATTCGTCATTCAATTGTCAGTATTATTAATTTAGACTGTGCAATTGTAGAACTACTCGAATATGGGTTGGATGGATACTCAAGCAGGGGAACCCTCCTCAAATATCTCAAGCAGTGAACTTGGAAAAATGTGTCCTGAAGGAACCCTTTCCATCAGAGAGATAAAAGTACAAACAAGTAAAAGAAGCAGGCTCTGCAAATATGTTTTTGAGAAGAAAAATGATAGATTATTCGAGTATGGTTGATGAGGTATATCTAAAAAGACATTTTTTTTCTTATTATAATAAAAGAGGAAGTTGTGAATGTCAAAGTTGAGTGAAACAAAAATTATTTTCATCAAATTTTGTTAGGCTTGCTTTTGGGAATAGTTTCTTACAATATTGCTATTAAGATTTTTATTGTGTAGTTTTTAGATTAGGTTTATAAAATTATATTTCATGAGTAGTGATTCATATTAATCAATTAACGATACTTTTGGAAGGTATTTTCAATGTGTCAAATTTTGATATTTTTACAAGAATTAGATTGTGTAATTTTTTTAATTAAAGTCATTGACTCATATTTCATAAATAATAGTTCTCATGAATCCATCTCTTATAAGATTGAATAGTCTATTTAGGAAGTATTTCTGATAGTATGTCAAATTATGATATTACTATTACCATTAGATTGCATGGCTTTGAAGTCAACCTCGTTGACCCATATTCTTCTCTGTAGATGCTACTATGTGCTAGGGAACTTCTTAGAACTGTTGGTATATTCTTACAACTTGTTACACCAGGGATATTCTTCTCTGTAGATGCTACTATGTGCCGCGGTCCAAACGGGCCCATAAATGTGGTTGAATAGCAATACATTCAAGTGGCAATTACACAAGGGACAGTCACTGTGAGATGTCCTCATGTGTGACTGTCCTTGTCACAAATGAGGACATCTCACAGTGACTGTCCCTTGTGTAATTTCCACTTGAATGAGGACAGTCACTGTAAAGACAACATGATAATGTACACATACAATGAGTGTACATTATCATGTTGTCTTTACAGTGGCTGCCCTCATGTTGTATATTCTTCTCTGTAGATGCTACTATGTGCTAGGGAACTTCTTAGAACTGTTGGTATATTCTTACAACTTGTTACACCTGGGATATTCTTCTCTGTAGATGCTACTGTGTGCTGTGGTCCAAACGGGCCCATAAATGTGGTTGAATAGCAATACATTCAAGTGGCAATTACACAAGGGACAGTCACTGTGAGATGTCCTCATGTGTGACTGTCCTTGTCACAAATGAGGACATCTCACAGTGACTGTCCCTTGTGTAATTGCCACTTGAATGAGGACAGTCACTGTAAAGACAACATGATAATGTACACAAGTACCGTGAAGGTAGTTGCAAGTTACGGCTGTTTCATTGCATACCCAAAACAATGAAGATGTTACGGTCCACAAAATGTTTGTGCTTGAAAGATGAACAAATAAAATTAGACTTCTAAATAACCAAAGCCGCTAACAATAAATTCAACACAGATATGTCCTCATTTCTGGGTATTTTAGCTCTGTAACAGCTGAATACCAGATTACATAATAATGACAAAAGAAAAATAAACCCAACGTACTCAGAAATTGTAGCTGTGATTTCGCGGAGGGAATCTCTCTCGGCACTGTTGAAAATACAAATGACAACGTTTCTCTACATTATCATGTTGCCTTTACAGTGATTGTCCCTTGTGTAATTGCCACTTGAAGGAGGACAGTCACTGTAAAGACAACATGATAATGTACACTTACAGCCCGTGTACATTATCATGTTGTCTTTAGAGTGACTATCCTCATTTGTTGAAGAAGAAAAGCATTAATGTGGCTGAATAGCAATACATTCAAGTGGCAATTACACAAGGGACAGTCACTGTGAGATGTCCTCATTTGTGACTATCCTTACAGTGAGTGTACATTATCATGTTGTCTTTATAGTGACTGTCCTCATTTGTTGAAGGAAAAAAGCATTAATGTGGTTCATTAGCAATGTATTCCCAACATCTGTACCTGCATCTCTCTTATATACTACAAGTTGCTTGCCATCAGAAATTGTAGTTCCCTCACGTGACATTGATGGTGAAGTGTTCTTTTCAAAACCATCATCTGTGGTTACCAATGCTCCTGTTTTAGGCAATAAGTTTGTTGCATTCCATGAGCCATTGGTCAAGTTTCTTCTACGAGCTTCTGATGCCTCAAAATCTAAGCAGCGCCTACGCATGCCTCGTTGTGGTTGATTATCATTCTGTACATGAATTATAATGAGTAATCAGTTTTGGGCCTTGGAATCTTGTATGTAACATGCACAGGCATTTCATGGCTAAATGAATCTATTTTAAAAGCATCAACTTTTCTTACATGATGCTGGATACATAAGTAGAACAAGCGTATATCAAATTGGAAGCAATCAGAACTCCACAATGACATATTATTTAGAGTACTCTTCAATTTAAGTAATAATGCATATATTGACACTGTAAAGACAACATGATAATGTACACTCACTGTAAAGACAACATGATAATGTACACTCACTGTAAGGACAGTCACAAATGAGGACATCTCACAGTGACTGTCCCTAGTGTAATTGCCACTTGAATGTATTGCTATTCAGCCACATTAATGCTTTTCTTCTTCAACAAATGAGGATAGTCACTATGAGTGTACATTATCATGTTGTCTTTACAGTGACTATCCTCATTTGTTGAAGAAGAAAAGCATTAATGTGGCTGAATAGCAATACATTCAAGTGGCAATTACACTAGGGACAGTCACTGTGAGATGTCCTCATTTGTGACTATCCTTACAGTGAGTGTACATTATCATGTTGTCTTTACAGTGGCTGTCCTCATTTGTTGAAAGAAAAAAGCATTAATGTGGTTCATTAGCAATGTATTAAATAAATTTTTTTTTTTTAATCCACCCACGGGTGTCGCAATTGCGACGGCAACCCGTCGTAATGCGATGCAGGCGCCCGTCGCAATTGCTTGGGAGGCCCGTCACGATTGCGACGGCCCTCCGAAGCCATGCGACGCGGGGGCGACGCCCATGCCGCTAACAAATCTTAGTCACATTGCGACGGGATATGTGTCGCAATTGCGACGGCTACCCATAGACGTCGCAATTTGCGACTAAAAAATAGCGACGTCTATGGGTGTTGCTATTGCGACACATAGCTGTCGCAATTGCGACACATAGCCATCGCAAAATGCCCCCAAATGTATTAGTGTCATGTCTAAGGAGGAGGTTTCTGTTGAGGAAGAAGGTTCTATTGGCCCCCCTAGCAAAGAGATCCTGGGCAATGATATTGTTGAGGTGGAAATTAAGCCTGAGGGAGCTACCCAAACTATGGTGGTTGCAGAGGAGGTGAATGAGAAGGACCCTAATGAGAACAAAGGGTACTCTGCTAGCGGCTTTATGGGAAAAATTAAATTCCAGGTTGATACCATGGAAAGCATGGTCTTGAATCTCACTAAGGACCTAGAAGCCTCTAACAGATGGTTAAAAGATGTGAGTAAATTTTCTCTTAAGGTTATGCACGCCTCTACCACTGCTCTTTGTCTCCTTAATGAGAAGGCCACTGAGGATACGGAAGCTGTCAAAAGCAATCGTGAGCTCTTTAGTTTCCTCAATGAGGAGTGGGTCGATATTCTGCTGTCGAGGTGCTTATGGACTAGAAAATAGCGTTCTGGGATCCTGTGAGTAGAAGGTTGGAGAGTGTTGCTGGTTCCTTGCCTCCCTTTTTGTTTTGCTATGTTTATTTCCGTATGCTCTATACTCTGGTTTGGGTTTTTAGCCCTGTGTGGCACCTAGCTTGGTTAAAGCTGAGCTTTATCAATACTCGCGTTATGTGGTGGTGTTTGTTTTCTTGTTTCTTTGTTTTTTATCGAGGTAGACTTTTATGCTTCATGTTGCATGTTGCATTCTTTGATGATTAACTCTCTGTTAATTCCTTAGTTTTCCTTTTGTTCTGTTAGATCAGCACCCTTTTTTTCTGCTGCTTTAATCAAAACACTAAATAATTTATTGAATATATAAAAGACTATGTTTTCTAAGCTACGAGGGCGACTAAGCATCTTCCATTTGTTGCAAATTCACAACTCTCCATGTAAGAGAGTTTGTTGCGTAGGGGACTGAAACAAATCTCCAAGATATTCTTTACAGAGACAGCCATCTTTACCACCTCGGCAAACATTGAAAGAGTATTATATATAGGAGATTAGAAGACGTGCTTTGGCAGTAAACATATATGGTAAGAAATGGCTCAATTATCATATAATATTGGGTTTTTGGCGTTGCTACTTTTTGCATGTATGTGTGAGGGCACAGAAGTGAATTACATGCAAAATGGAAGCTACGTGCTAGGGAAAGTCCCAGCTGGAGACGTAGATTTACTTGAATTTTCTCTGAATTTAAAGTGTTTGGAGGCTGAGTTCTTTCTATTTGGAGCTCTTGGGTACGGGCTGGACGTAGTTGCACCAAAACTGGTGCGTGGAGGACGTCCTCCCATTGGAGCCAAGAAAGCTAATCTCGATCCTATCACCCAAGATGGAATTCTTTAATTCGCTTACCAGGAAATTGGCCACCTGAGGTGAGCCTGCACCGTGGAATTCATACTCTTTTAATGAGAGTAATGCCTAAGCTTTATGTGTTCTTAAGAATTTAAGGATGCAAGAAACCAAAAAAAGTATGTAAGGATTCCTTAAGTCATCAGGGAGAAGAAGTCCAAGTTTGATGATAAGTTTAGCAATAGTCTTTTCGATATGATATATTTATCAACGTAAACCATTTGAAATAAGCAGAATGGAGAATGTGCTCTTTAAGAGATTTTTCACAAATGTTCCGATTTGATTGTCTACATATCTCTTGTCATTATGCATATGTATTTTAGGGGTAGTTTTAGGTGGAGTATGTATGGGTTTAGGTCGACCTCTAATGGATCTGAGTGTTGGAATATCTAGTTTCTTGGATGCTGCACTAAATCTGGATGCGTTGGATTCTGCATTCTATGCCAAGCAGTCATTCGATCCTTATGCAAACTCTCTGAATTATCTGTTTGTCAGTTACGTGATTCCTTATGTTGCGTATACAGGTTATGTTGGCATCAATGCTCAGCTCCAATCTCCGATTCTGGGGGGTGAGTAGCCCTAATGTTCTTTACCATAGAACTCTTTTTCATTTTTATTGTTTAAATTATATTACAAGGGAAAATAGAAAGAAACTGTTGCTAACATAGAAATGCAAATCCTAGCATGTTATTTGTTTTTGTGTGCACCAATATTTTGGATTACATTCAAAATATTAGAATTTTCAAGAAGAAAACAAATTCTCACAGTCCACTTAAGAAACAACAGTGACAATTGTTGATTTTTATTTATCATCCTACTACTATTACTGAATATAGCACTCTCTACCTGCATTATCTTGTAGGAGGCCTTCTTGGAGTAGAATCTGGACAGGATGTAGTGATACATGGGTTGTTATACGAGAGGTTGTCTAAGAAGGTGAAGCCATATTCGTACACAGTGGCAGAATTCACAGAAAATCTTCCCGCGCTGAGAAACAATCTTGGCCACACTGTAGATGTGGATGAAGGTCTGGTGGTAGAAAAAGAGGAGGGAGCAAAAGGAAAAGTGAGTGGCAACATCCTTGCAGGTGATAAATTCTTGTTGGCATTTTCACGAACCCCTGCTGAAATCCTGAGAATTGTTTACTCCACTGGCAATGAGTCAAAGCCTGGAGGATTCTTCCCTCATGGTGCAGGGGAGTAAATTGCTCTCTCGTATCTCAGATGAGCACACTTCATCCCTAACTCTTTCACAAAATAAATGCATATGAAAATTTGCACTACACTATGTGAGTGCAATGGTTATGCTTCCTTAATGTAAGATGAATAAGTAGTGACTTGGAGTTGGGGTTGGATATGTTTTATTAATATATTAAGTAATGTTTTACTATAGTTGCTTTGAGTTTCTTTTTATCTAGTTAATACAGAATATATTAGACAGAATGTAAAGTATAAAAAGTATATAATAAGCACAGGCTTTTATATATCATTATTTCATAATGGAGATATTTCATTATAATTTAGTTAAGTATGGTTCTTCATTATTAAGTTCAAATGATATTGTGAAAGTTCGTTATTCAATTTTCTATTTTTCATTTTTATGTTGGAACAAGTTGATTAGTTTTGGGAATGGTTTGTATATTGTTTCTTCTATTATTCAAGAAATGGTTTTTTAGATTCATAACATAAAATAATTTATAATTTTTTTAATTAAGACATTAAAAAAATGATGTATTGGAATTATACAATTAAGGTTTAAATCATTCAATTAGAACAATATTTAAATTACACAAGTTCAACCATATGATAAGTGTTCCATCAACTTGATATAATCAAGTTTTATCTTTATCTTTTTCATAACAAGTAATTTTCATGTGTGTTTGTGGATGGTGATTTACCTCTCCTGCCTACTTCAATATTAACAAATGTGAGTAACAAATCAAAATAATGGGTGATTGACACCTCAATAAAACATTAGTCTACAAATGATAAATTGCATATCATTGACAAACTACTTCTTGAAGTTGAGTATCATTGCACTACTAGTTAGTCAAATACTTAGAGTATTGATGGAGATACTTTTTTGAAAAAGAAGAGGTAAATGATTTTGACCTAGAGCTATGATCTCGCGAGTTCAGAAATGGTGCACATCATCCCCATTTAAATATTCAACAATAATTTTACTATTTTTCACTATTAAATCAAAAATTATCCCACATAGCACCCTAAGTCCTGTTAGGGGATCTTTTTCAGCTCTATAGGTTTATATGTCATTTATAAATGTACAAGCCTTCTTTTATCAAAATTTCTTTGATCTCAATAAAAAATAAAAACCTCCAGAAAGTTCATTTATTGTTTAAAGAAAATTATTTTTTTATGGACTATGCATTTCAAATGGCTTTAGGTTGAGCTTGGAGAGGGAAAGGAGATAAAAGTCTTCATGGTAATCTAGCCCCAACTTGAACAATAGTACTAATGGAAACATGTAGTTCCTTGCATAGAAACAACATTCCTTTTAAGTGGACATCTGGTTTCAATGAAGGAAAGGCACCACCAAAGTAAGAAATAGCATCCTTATTGATATAAGTAGTTGTCAATGTAAAGGAAATAGCATGGTGGTTTTGCAACCGTACAAAACAATGGTCTTCAATGGATGAAAAATTAGTCATAAATTTGTAAAGATAATGAAATCTAGGGCCACCATAATATGCAAAGATAGTGAGATGAAAAAATGTATTGAAATAATGTTAGCAAGGAACAACAGTTGTCAAGGATGCTAAAACTTTTCATGTCAAAGAGAAAGTATATCCAAGCTTGTAGGGTCAGTTTAAATAATTTTTTGAATATATAAAAGACAATTTTTTCTAAGCTACGAGGCCAACTAAGCATTTTCCATTTGTTGAAAATTCACAAGTCTCTATGTCAAAGAGTATGCTGTGTAGCGGACTCAAACAAATCTCCATGATATTCTTTACAGAGAGAGCCATGTTTACCACCTCGACAAACATTGAAAGAGTATTATATATAAGAGATCAGAGGAAGTGCTTTGGCAGTAAACATATGGTAAGTAATGGCTCACATAGCATATAATACTGGGCTTTTGGCGCTACTATTTTTTGCATGTACATAGAGGACCTCCTCCCATTGGAGCCAAGAAAGTTAATCTCGATCCTCTCACCCAAGAATATCATTCTTCAATTCACTTACCAAGAAGTTCGTACTGCACCATGGAATTCATATGCTTTTCATGAGAGTAATGCCTAAGCTTTATGTTTTCTTAATAATTTAAGGATACAAGAAACCAGAAAAAGTATTTAAGGATTCCTTAAGTCATCAGGGAAAAAAATTTCAAGTTTGATGATAAGTTTAATGGCAATATTATTTTCGATATGATATATTTATCAATATGAATCATTTCAAATAAGCAGAATGGAGAATGTGCTCTTTAAGAGATTTTTCACAAATGTGCTGATTTGATTGTCTACATTGTTAGGAATAGTCCCAAGAGATAACTAAGAGGGGGGGGTGAATCAGTTATCTACAAGTTTCAATTCTTTATCCAATTAAGTATACTTAAATATTAAGCATAAACACAATGAAAGAACACTTGAACACAACACCAATATTTTGGTTACAGGGAAACCCAAATAGGTAAAAACCCTGATGGGAATAGACACCCACTAATAATCTGCACTAGTATTTTATGATCCTTGTTAGAAGATCTTCAACCCTGTTACGAGTTTTCTTTACAATGCATTTAGTACAGTGACTTGGTCAAGGGTCGGACCCTGTTAGGAGTCTTTTACAATTAACCCTATTAGGGGTGAGGATGCACTATCCAAGAGCTCACTGCTCAAAGGGGTGAAGGCTACAACCTTCTGAATAACAGATATACACTATATCTAGATCTTGGTGAACTACGCTTTGACCTACTGTCTGGATCAATTCCAATGTATAGCATAAACTCTTTACTTGGTCACATAGACCTTCTACGAATGGCTCAACACTTCACACACTCTGCTCTACTCTTCGCATTCAACTTTGAACCATGTCTTAGCAATCACAAATGACTGCCTATAAATATCTTCTCTCTAAATGATATAATCAAGTTGGCCTATTAGAACCACCTTGAAATCATAATAGAGAAACAATAACACTCTCCAATAATATTTTTTTCAGCTCTACTAAGCACATAACACAATCTGGGACCTGTCCAATATTAATAAATGTAGACGCACACTACACACTGTCGGCTCTACCAAATTAACTGAAGCTTTCTCCTCAAGCTGAATTACATCATGCACTCTTAGCCAAACCTACTTGACTCTTCTCTCATTACTAATCCAAGGGCACATACCAATATGATAGGCACAATTCTTGTGCCAATAAAATCTATGTTGGCTCTTCTGAATAAACACAGGAAACTACAACTGGTGAATGGTGACTGCATAACTTCACTTCTACTACATATCAAACTCTGCATCCATGAATGTAACATCACTAGCATTTCTTCATCACATATCCAAAGGCACAAGGCTCCATGATAACTGTACAGACAATCACTCACAAAACACTGCATGTAACTCTGTCAAGAACACTGCTGACACAAGCTGCTACATAACTGTTTGTACTAACAATTAACCTCTGCATCCATGATATCATGTTGATAACATGTCCATGTTACTTATACTCAAATCTTACTACATAAGTCCTCCATGCATGCTTCTTACCATATGTTGTCATTAATGAAAAACATACAGTCAGCACTGGCTTGCTAGAAAATCTCCAACAATCTCCCCCTTTGGCATTGATGGCAACATATGGAATGAAAAACACCACCAATCCAAAAGAGAAATTCTTTTATAACATTCTCCATTTCCTCATCAAAACTCCCCCAAGGATGAATCTTCCATTTGCTATAATATTCTTCAACATTCTCTATTTTCTCAACTGAACTGCTTCTATAACTTAATACTACTCCTTCTATCTTCTATGTGTTCTCCCCCTTTGATACTATTTTTCATAACTATATACTACTCCCCCTTTGACATCAATGGTAAAGGGTGCCAAAACATTTTATCTCTGGTACTACTCCTAAAGTAGAGTAGTCAACCTTCCATCAGTCGCTGAGGACTGATGATTTTTCTTCTTTCTCTAAGCAGAATCAAGGAAGGGAATTACTCCCGGCTTCTCCCTGAGATACTCAAAAGTATCCTTTGGTAAGGGTTTTGTGAACATGTCTTCTAGTTGTTCCTTTGTACTCATATAATCCAATTTGACTTCTTTCTCTGCCACTTTCTCTCTTAGGAAGTGATACTTAAGCTATATGTGCTTTGTCTTTGCATGCATCACATGATTCTTTAACATGTTGATAGTGCTAGTGTTATCACAATGAATAACAATAGGATAATCAATCTGAATTCCAAAATCCTTTATCATCTGTTTGATCCAAACAATTGTAGAATAATTCAAGGCTATTGCAACATACTATTCTTTTTTTGTTGACTGAGAAATACAATTTTGCTTCTTGCTTGTCCAAGTGACAAGTCTATCACCAAGAAACACTGCTCCTCCTAATGTACTCTTCATATCATCAATGCATCCTACCCAATCTGCATCTATATATACATGAAGTTCAATATTCTCTCAGTTAGGATACCATATACCATAATCTATAGTGCCTTGCAAGTATCTAAATATTCTCTTTTCTGCCATGAGGTGACTTTGTTTAGGGTCTGCTACAAATCTTCCAACTATGCCAACTACATTAGAAGTATCAGGTCTAGTTTGAGTAAGATATATGAGTTTTCCAATCATGGATTTGTACAATGTTGTATCTACTACTAGAGAATCATCTTCTTTTGTAAGCTTGCATCTTGTTATCATAAGAGTACCTACTGGCTTGCAATCATCCATCTTGAACTTCTTCAATATTTATTTCACATACTTGTAATAATTAATTAAAATACCTTTCTCTGTCTACTGTACATTTAATCCCAAAAAATATTTCATAGGTCCAATCATGCTCATCTCAAATTCACTCTGCATTTCCTTAGCAAATTTTGCACTAAGTTTTCATTACCCCCAAAGATAATGTCATCAACAAATATAGCTACAAGTAGTAAACCTTCGTATGTCTCTCTGATAAACAAATTACAATCTGATGCTCCCTTTTTTAATCCAATTTGTGTTAGATATCCATCAATTCTCTCATACCAAACTCTAGGGGCTTGCTTAAGTCCATAGAGGGCTTTCTTAAATCTACATACCATATCAAGCTTGTCTGATAAGGTGAATCCTTCTGGCTGCTCTATGTATACTTCTTCCTTTAACTCTCCATTCAAGAATGTTGCCTTAACATCCATCTAATAAACTTTGAAGTTTTTGAATGTTGCATAAGCTAGAAACAACTTGATAGCTTCTAATATGCTCACAGGTGCAAATGTGTCTGAATAATCAATACCTTCTCTTTGTGCATAACCCTTGCATACTAACCTTGTTTTATTCCTTACTACTGTACCATCTTCATTCATCTTGTTTTTGAATATCCAATTTGTTCCAATCACATTTTTATCACTGGGTCTTGGGACTAGTTCCCAAGTATCATTCTTGGTAATCTAATCTAGTTCTTCTTTCATAGCATCATGCCAATCTGAATTATTACATGCATCTTCAACACTTAAAGGTTTTATCTGAGATAGTAAAAATACCACTGCATTGTTTGCTGAACTCTTTGCTTTTGATCTTGTTGTGACTTTTCTGCTCTGATCTCCAATGATTTCATCCTTAGAGTGATATCTAGATGTATACTTTGGAACTTTAGGTGATACTGACTCATCTTCCTTCTGAGTTTCTTCTTCCCTTGTTTCAGGGTCATTGAAAATTAGATTAATACTGTCAAACATCTCTTCAACAACTATCTCACTAGTGGAAGGAATGGGTTCTTCTTCAATCATAGGTGCATAATCATGATATCTTTCTTAAATCATAAAATTTTCATCAATCTTAACATGAGAACTTTCGATGATCTTCTTCAATCTCAAATTAAAACATCTATAAGCTTTACTTTTAGTAGAGTAACCAAGAAAAATACCTTCATCACTTCTTGCATAAAACTTTCCTATCGCTTCATCCCTCTTGATGTAGCACTTGCTTCCAAAGATTCTAAAGTATTTCACTATGGGAACATTCCCAAACCATATCTCATAAGGTGTCTTGTCTGTGCTAGGCCTCAATTGTATTCTATTGATGGTATAGACTGCTATGTTGACCACCTATCTCCAATAGGTGTGTGCCACATTTCCTTCAATCATGATGGTGCATGTTGTATCAAGGATGATCATATTCCTTCTCTCTGCAATCTCATTCTGCTGAGGGGTTCTAGGTGCGCTTAATTGTCTTTTTATGCCATGTTCTTCATAATACTCATAGAATCTATCAGAGGTGAATTCTCCTCCTCTATCCAATCTTAGACACTTTATTTTTAGTCCAAATTCATTCTCAACCTTAGCTTTGAATATTTTGAACTTAAATGCTTCTGACTTATCTTTCAAGAATGCAACCCACATCATTCTAGAATAATCATCAACAAACAAAATCAAATACCTTTCACCATAGCATGATCTTGTTTGAGTTGGCCAACATAGCTCTGTATGAACCATATCCAACTTGTTCTCTGCTGAATTATTCTTGCTTCTAAATGAATTCAGGCTCACATGTTTTCCCATCACACATTCCCTGCAAATAGTATCAATTGGATTTGCTATGCTAGGTAGATCTCTCACTTCCTTTACATTGCTTATCTTTACTATGTTATCAAAATTGATATGACATAGTCTTTTATGCCATAGCCAACTGTCATCTACTTTAGCAACAAAACAACTTTCTTCAAAATTAAGCTGAAAAACATTACCTTTGGTCTTTGAACCTGATGTAGTCATTACACCATCCTTGTTGTTAATGATGCATTTGTTGTCTTTGAACTCCAATCTATAACATTTTTCAAGCAACTATCCAACACTAAGAAGGTTATGCTGCAAACCATCTACATAAAGAACATCATCAATGTTGTTCTTTCCATCCAATGTAATGGCTCCTTTACCAATGATAGGTTTAGGAGTGTTGTCTCCAAATCTAACCATACCACCATTGTATTTATCCAGATGAACAAATCTATCTTTATCACCTGCCATGTGATGTGAACAACCGCTATCTATAATCCAATCTGTCCTTATGTCTTCTTGTGAAATTAATGCTAACTCTTGTTCCTTTTTCTTATCTACATGGTCTATAATGGAAATGAATCCAATTTCTTCTTCAATTGAATTATCATCAAAAACTCCATCACTAGAATAGTAAAATTCTTTTGTATACTTAGGCTTGTAGTTAGTTTTGAATTTCTTCACTCTTGTAGGACACTTGGATGCAAAATGACCAATCTTATTACATGAGAAACATTTTAAAGGTAACTGACCTTCATACTTTCCTTTTCCTTTTCTTTCTTTCTTAGAAATCATAGCAATAATATCATCTATCTCTTTTTCTTCATCTTCATCATCAAAATTACTAGAAGTGTTTGAAGATTTCTTACCATGGACTGATGCTTTGAAGGTTGTCTCACTTTTAGGCTCTGTCTTCAATCTTGAAATCTCAAAAGCTAAAATTTTGTTGATGAAGGTCTCTCTCTTGAAATTTAGTGTAAGCTGCATGGTCTCATTAAGGATTTTGATCTTGTTTTCATACCCTATTATAAGATTAGTCATCAATTTATCCATAATGTCTTCCTCCGAGATCTCTCCACCATTGTTCCTGATTCCAGCAACTACTTCATTAATCATTTGGTTGTAAGCTCTGATGTTTTCTTCAGGTAGCATCTATAATGCATTGTATCTTTTCTTCTATGTCTTTTTGTGTGCATTCTTTACTTGTGTATCTCCTTCAAACATGTCTTCTAGGTGCTTCCATATTTTGTAGGTTGTGTCTACTTTCTTTAATTCTGAAAACTCACTATCAGATAATGCACTGATAAGTGCTTCTTTGGCTATTGCATTCTGATGGAAAAAATCCTTCTTCTTGCTAGTAGCATCATCCTTTGCAAGATCTTCTAGAGAGGGGATCTTAATATCTTTGATAGCCACTTAAAAAGCAATGCACTGCAAATGTGTCACCATTTTGTTCTTCCAATCAGGATAGTTTTCTCCATCAAACTTAGGACTATATTTTCTAAAGAATGCCATCTGATCAACCTCAAGCTGTTAAAATTTCCCTCTGAGGCACTTGGCTCTGATACCAATTATTAAGAATAGTGATGCAGGAGCATCCTGAGTGTAAGAGCAATCTTGCATCACCCAAAAATATTTCTATTTTTATATTCAATAACGGTTATTTTAGTGCAGAGCTGCTATTTATGGAAAGTTACTATTTTTTTGATAATTTTTGTATGTGCTCAGAATGATCTAATTTCTTTCTTGGAGGTTCATTTTGGTCATATAAGTCTGCCAGTAAAGTTTCATTGCCAGATCAAGTGTATATTGGAAGATATTGAAGATTTTCGGTATTGGTAGAAGGGTACAGAAACTTTGAACTCAGTTTTGAAGGCTTTAGAGGCCCCAGATGAGGTCAAAAATTTGGATGATGGGCGCTTGCGCGGGTCAAGCCTGTAGAGCGCTTCATGGCATTTCCAAAATGGGGTTATAATAGCCGATCGGGTCAACTGGTGATGACTTATGGTCTTCGGAAGTTGGGCCACCTGAAATGGCGAAAAATAATTTTCTTCAAAATTTCTGTTTAGGTTTCAAAGGTTATCTTGAGCCGACTATGATGTAATCAAATGTAAAATAAAATAATTCTAAGTTTGGTTGGCCTTATTGGCTAAATTTCTGGAACCTTCCCAGGCGGTGAAAAATTGCCTATATAAGGAAGGCTGTATTATTGTCTTAGGCAGTTCAGAATAGTTCTGGGTAGTAGATCTGGGTATTGACTCGATGCTTTGTCCTACAGAATGTTGTAAGGAATGCCCATGTGGCTTTGCATATTGTAATTCTGAAAGTTTGTAATTCCACATTTGTGGAGATAATAAGAAGCCAATTTTCTGTTCTTGCATATTGTTGTGGTTTCTCTGTTTCTGTTATGTGTTTGTGGTATTAGGGGGAGCACCCTTCATCAAGTGGTATCAAAGCAGGTTTTCTTGAGTGTGTAAATAGATCGCCGACTGTGAGGCAGTTTGCACTAGGACCGTGGTTAGGGTTTCAGCACGCATCGTGAAAATACCTCCACGAAGAGAACGTGGCGGAAGACCTGGTGCTGTGACACCTGAGGTTAGAGAGCTGCAGAGACAAGTGCAAGCATTGCAAGAAGAGATTCGCAGAGGAATGAATCTTAATGTCAGAGATGAAAGCGAGGATGAAGCCAAAGAAGAATATCAAGAAGGAGAAGTTGAAATTGTGAACCAGGAGGAAGAAAGACTTTTTCGGGCGATTTCCAAGATTGGAAAAAGACCTAAGATTGAGGTTCCTACATTTTTTAGAAATCTTAACCCAGAGGAATTGATCGACTAGACCAATGAATGTGAGCAATATTTTAAGTATGAAGATGTTGAGGATCCTGATAGGGTCAAATTTGCGAAGGCCAGACTGAAAGGTCATGCGAAGATCTGGTGGCAAGAAATTCAATTGGAGCGAAATAGAAGGGGAAAGGAGAAAATCACGAGATGGGATCGGATGGTGGATAAATTGAAGCTATAGTTCATTCCTGTTGATTATGAGCTTGATCTACTAAAGAAAATGCAAAGTTTGAAGCAAGCAGGAAGATCTGTTCAGGAGTATACAAAGGAGTTCTATCGACTCTTCATCAGAACAGGCCATGCGGAAGCTGATAAGGAGAAAGTTGCCCGATACCTTAATGGGTTAAGGCCAAGCATTCAGGAGGAGTTGAATCTGGTTCGAATGAATAGTATTGAGGAGGCATACCAATTTGCCCTAAAAGTAGAGGAAAAGCTGAACAAGAAGTTCGAGAGCAAACAAAATGGAAGAGGTCGCGGTGGACGATCTGGTGGACGGTCATACGGTGGCCGAAATGAAGATCCGAAAAAGAAGGATGAGGCCAGTCAGAATCAGCGAGGAAATAATTTCAATCACTTCCAAGATCAGAATAATAGAGATCAAAGAGGAAGAGGAAGAGGACAAGGATCTGGAAGAGGTGGCTTCCGTGGAACATATTTTCACTGTGGAGAAGAAGGTCACAGGGCATTTGAATGTCCTCACCGCCAAGGTAGAACAGATAGGAGGAATGAAGGCCAGGCCAGAGTTGCGCATGTCGATGAAGATGCTAGATCATCAAATTCTGAAGATGCTGAAAGAGGAGAAATGCTAATTAATAGAAGAGTCTTGCTGAGTGGTGAGAATGAACCTGAACAAAAGAGGATCCTGTTTCGCACTAGATGCAAGTGTGAGGGTAAATGCTATGATGTGATTATCGATAGTGGAAGCACTGACAATTTGGTGTCAGAAGAGATGGTGAAAAAGTTGAAGCTCAAGAGACAGAAACACCCACATCCATATCGGATTGCCTGGGTGCAGGATGACCACAAGGTCATGGTCAGTGAACAGTGCCTGGTAAAGTTCAAGATCGGCGGATACCAAGATGAGGTACTATGTGATATCATCTATATGGATGCATGTCATATGTTATTGGGTAGACCATGGCAGTTTGACAGATGTGCTGTACATGATGGTCGTGCGAATACCTATTCCCTAACAAAGGATGGAGTGCGACATAAGCTAAAACCATTGAAGGAGACTGAAGAAAAGGTATGTGGTACTGCAAGGATAACTTTTGTTGATGGAAGAAATTTCCTAGATGGTATGAGGCATGAGCATGTATGTTTTCCTTTAATTCCAAAAGCTGGTAAAGAGGAAGTAGAAGATGTTCCTGTAGAAGTTGCAGATTTGTTGAATGAGTTTCAGGATATTGTATCCGATAACATACCTGATGGATTACCACCAGTCAGGAAGATCAGCCATCAGATGGACTTGATCCCAGGAGCAAGTTTGCCGAACAAGGCAGCACATAGAATGACACCTGCAGAAAGTGAGGAGTTGAACAGACAAGTACATGAGTTGTTACAGAAAGGATTGATCCATGAGATTCTGAGTCCCTGTGCTGTACCACCAGTATTAGCACCAAAGAAGAATGGAGAATGGAGGATGTGTACAGATTCTAGGGCAATAAACAACATCACAATCAAGTACAGGTTTCCATTGCCACGAATGGATGATATTATGGACTGTTTGAGTGGAGCTGTGTATTTTTCAAAGATAAATCTAAAAAGTGGATATCATCAGATTCGGATCAGAGAAGGAGATGAATGGAAGACTACCTTCAAGATAAAGGAAGGACTGTATGAGTGGTTAGTCATGCCTTTTGGGCTAACCAATGCACCGAGCACTTTCATGCGGCTCATGAACGAGGTTCTGAAAGAATTTCTGGGTAAGTTTGTCATTGTTTACCTAGATGATATTTTTATCTTTAGTAAGACATTAGAGGAGCATATGATGCATATTCGTATGGTATTTGAGAAGCTGAGAGAAGAGAAATTGTTGATTAATTTGAAGAAGTGCAGTTTTGTGAAGAAAGAGTTGGTGTATTTGGGGTTTGTAGTTTCAGGAGAAGGTCTAAAAAAGGACCCAGAGAAGGTACAGGCTATCCTTGAATGGCCTACGCCAAGGAGTGCTACTGAGGTAAGATCTTTTCATGGTCTAGCTAGCTCTTATAGAAAGTTTATCAGAAATTTTAGCAGTATTTGTGGACCCTTGACTGAAACAATGAGAGGGGATAGAAAAGAGTTTAAGTGGACTAATGGGGCAGAAAAAAGTTTTCAATTATTGAAACAAAAAGTTACAGAATAACCTATTTTAGCACTTCCAAATTTTATTAAGGTGTTTCAAGTAGATTGTGATGCTAGTGGTACTGCAATAAGAGCTGTTATGAGCCAAGAAGGTAAACCTGTTGCGTATTTCAGTGAGAAGTTAAATAATGCCAAGAGGAAGTATTCTGTTTATGATCAGGAATTTTATGCTATAGTTCAGGCATTAAAGAAGTGGAGACATTATCTGCTTCCTAAAGAGTTTGTTTTGTATACTGATCATCAAGCTTTGCAATATTTGAATAGTCAAAGAAAGTTGAATCAGAGGCATTTGAAATGGGTTGAGTTTTTGCAGAGTTATACATTTGTTTTGAAACATAGGAGTGGAAAGTCTAATAGGGTTGCAGATGCTCTTAGCAGAAGGCAACTATTGCTGACAGAAATGCAGATTGAAGTGGTTAGGTTCAAGGAACTCAAGAATTTGTATTCAGAGGATCCTGATTTTGGTGAAGCTTGGAAAGCTTGTACAGA
Source organism: Chamaecyparis obtusa (assembly GCA_027943335.1). Lineage (NCBI taxonomy): Eukaryota > Viridiplantae > Streptophyta > Pinopsida > Cupressales > Cupressaceae > Chamaecyparis > Chamaecyparis obtusa. Next base: position 81,055 of record BSBK01005777.1, read on the forward strand.
ACCTGTTACTCTAGACAGGATGAAATGGTTGGATTTCATCATCCAAGATGATATGCTATTCAGAGGGAGTCAGTTGTGCATTCCACGAAGTTTTATGAGGGAGAATCTCATCAAGGAGAAGCATAGTGGAGGATTGGCTGGATATTTTGGTCGTGATAAAACTGTTGGTTTGGTTAGTGAGAATTATTATTGGCCGCAGTTGCAGCAAGATGTGAAGAAGTTTGTACAGAGTTTCCGAGTATGTCAGATGGCGAAGGGAGTGAAGCAGAATACAGGATTGTATCAGCCATTACCTGTACCAGAGAAGCCTTGGGAGGATATCAGCATGGACTTTGTTCTTGGTTTACCGAGGACTCAGCGGGGGCATGATTCAATTTTTGTGGTGGTTGACAGATTTTCAAAGATGGCACATTTTATTCCCTGCAAGAAGATTGATGATGTTGTTCATATAGTAGAATTGTTTTTCAGAGTAGTGAGACTTCATGGTTTGCCAAAGACCATAGTTTCAGATCGGGACACTAAGTTTGTTGGATATTTCTGGCGTACATTGTGGAAGAAGTTGAAGACAGATTTGAAGTTCAGTTCATCACATCATCCACAGACTGATGGACAGACAGAGGTGGTGAATAGGAGTTTGAAAAATTTGCTGAGATGTTTGGTTGGAGATAAGCCAACGGGATGGGATTTGATTTTACCACAGGCAGAATTTGCATACAATAATTCTGTCAACAGGAGCACTGGTAAATCACCATTCCAGATTATATATGGAAGTAGTCCAAAAAATGCATCTGAATTGAGGAAGATAGATAAAGGAGAAATAAGTAGTGCTGAAGCTGAGGATTTTACAAAACACTTGAAGAACATCCATGGGGAGGTGAGGAAGTATATTACCAAGATGAACGCACAGTATAAGGCTAAGGCAGATGAGAAAAGGAGGTATAAGGAATTTCAGGTTGGTGATGAAGTCATGGTTCATTTGCGGAAGGAGCAGTTTCCAGTTGGTACATATAACAAGTTGAAAATGAAGAAGTTTGGACCATGCAGGATATTGAAGAAACATGATTCAGGAAACGCATATGAGGTAGAATTGCCTACTGAGCTAAATATTTCACCAGTGTTTAACATTTCAGATCTGACAGAGTATCATGAAGGAGGTGTTGAAGATGAGATCACAGCAGCACAGTGGAGTATTCCAGCAACTAGTTCAGACACTAAGGAGATTGAAGATATACTGGATAGTCGTGTTGGTAGAAGCACAAGGAGCAGGACATATGAAGAATATCTAGTCAAGTGGAAAGGATGACCTGTTGAAGATTCATCATGGCTAACAAAGGAGGAGGTTAACCGTCTTGGTTTTCCTCTACACACCTGATTCGTGACAGGGTCACTTCTCAAATTACCCCAGGTGTCTGATGCAGGAGCATCCTGGGTGTAAGAGCAATCTTGCATCACCCAAAAATATTTCTGTTTGTATATTCAATAAGGGCTATTTTAGTGCAGAGCTGCTATTTATGGAAAGTTACTATTTTTTTAGTAATTTTTTTATGTGCGCAGAATGATCTGATTTCTTTCTTGGAGGTTCATTTTGGTCATATAAGTCTGCCAGTAAAGTTTCATTGCCAGATCAAGTGTATATTGGAAGATATTGAAGATTTTTGATATTGGCAGCAGGGTACAGAAACTTTGAACTCATTTTTGAAGGCTTTAGAGGCCCCGGATGAGGTCAAAAATTTGGGTGACGGGCGCTTGCGCGGGTCAAGCCTATAGAGCACTTCATGGCATTTTCGAAATGGGGTTATAATAGCCGATCGAGTCAACTGGTGATGACTTATGGTCTTCGGAAGTTGGGCCACCTGAAATGGCGAAAAATAATTTTATTCAAAATTTCTGTTCGGATTTCAAAGGTTATCTTGAGCCGACTATGATGTAATCAAATGTAAAATAAAATAATTCTAAGTTTGGTCGGCCTTATTGGCTAAATTTCTGGAACCTTCCCAGGCGGTGAAAAATTGCCTATATAAGGAAGGCTGTATTATTGTCTTAGGCAGTTCAGAATAGTTCTAGGTAGTAGATCTGGGTATTGATTCGAGGCTTTGTCCTACAAAATGTTGTAAAGAATGCCCATGTGGCTTTGCATATTGTAATTCTGAAAGTTTGTAATTCCACATTTGTGGAGATAATAAGAAGCCAATTTTCTGTTCTTGCATATTGTTGTGGTTTCTCTGTTTCTGTTATGTGTTTGTGGTATTAGGGAGAGCACCCTTCATCAAGTGGTATCAGAGCAGGTTTTCTTGAGTGTGTAAACAGATCACCGACTGTGAGGCAGTTTGCACCAGGACCGTGGTTAGGGTTTCAGCGCGCATCGCGAAAATGCCTCCATGAAGAGAACGTGGCGGAAGACATGGTGCTGTGACACCTAAGGTTAGAGAGCTGCAGAGACAAGTGCGAGCATTGCAAGAAGAGATTCGCAGAGGAATGAATCTTAATGTCAGAGATGAAAGCGAGGATGAAGCTGAAGAAGAATATCAAGAAGGAGAAGTTTAAATTGTGAACCAGGAGGAAGAAAGACTTTTTTGGGCGATTTCCAAGATTGGGAAAAGACCTAAGATTGAGGTTCCTACATTTTTTGGAAATCTTAACCCAGAGGAATTGATCGACTGGATCAATGAATGTGAGGAATATTTTGAGTATGAAGATGTTGAGGATCCTGATAGGGTCAAATTTGTGAAGGCCAGACTGAAAGGTCATGCGAAGATCTGGTGGCAAGAAATTCAATTGGAGCGAAATAGAAGGGGAAAGGAGAAAATCACGAGATGGGATCGGATGGTGGATAAATTGAAGCGACAGTTCATTCCTGTTGATTATGAGCTTGATCTACTAAAGAAAATGCAAAGTTTGAAGCAAGCAGGAAGATCTGTTCAGGAGTATACAGAGGAGTTCTATCGACTCCTCATCAGAACAGGCCATGCAGAAGCTGATAAGGAGAAAGTTGCCCGATACCTTAATGGGTTAAGGCCAAGCATTCAGGAGGAGTTGAATCTGGTTTGAATGAATAGTATTGAGGAGGCATACCAATTTTCCCTAAAAATAGAGGAAAAGCTGAACAAGAAGTTCGAGAGCAGACAAAACGGAAGAGGTCCCGGTGGACGATCTGGTGGACGGTCATATTGTGGCCAAAATGAAGATCTGAAAAAGAAGGATGAGGCCAGTCAGAATCAGCGAGGAAATAATTTCAATCACTTTCAGGATCAGAATAATAGAGATCAAAGAGGAAGAGGAAGAGGACAAGGATCTGGAAGAGGTGGCTTCCGTGTAACATGTTTTCACTGTGGAGAAGAAGGTCACAGGGCATTTGAATGTCTTCAGCGCCAAGGCAGAACAGATAGGAGGAATGAAGGCCAGGCCAGAGTTGCGCATGTCGATGAAGATGCTAGATCATCAAATTTTGAAGATGCTGAAAGAGGAGAAATGCTAATTAATAGAAGAGTCTTGCTGAGTGGTGAGAATGAACCTGAACAAAGGAGGAGCCTGTTTCGCACTAGATGCAAGTGTGAGGGTAAATGCTATGATGTGATTATCGATAGTGGAAGCACTGACAATTTGGTGTCAGAAGAGATGGTGACAAAGTTGAAGCTCAAGAGACAGAAACACCCACATCCATATCAGATTGCCTGGGTGCAGGATGACCACAAGGTCATGGTCAGTGAACAGTGCCTGGTAAAGTTCAAGATCGGCGGATACCAAGATGAGGTACTATGTGATATCATCTCTATGGATGCATGTCATATGTTATTGGGTAGACCATGGCAGTTTGACAGATGTGTTGTACATGATGGTCATGCGAATACCTATTCCCTGACAAAGGATGGAGTGCGACATAAGCTAAAACCATTGAAGGAGACTGAAGAAAAGGTATGTGGTACTGCAAGGATAACTTTTGTTGATGGAAGAAATTTCCTAGATGGTATGAGGCATGAGCATGTATGTTTTGCTTTAATTCCAAAAGCTGGTAAAGAGGAAGTAGAAGATGTTCATGTAGAAGATGCCGATTTGTTGAATGAGTTTCAGGATATTGTATTTGATAACGTGCCTGATGGATTACCACCAGTCAGGAAGATTAGCCATCAGATGGACTTGATCCCATGAGCGAGTTTGCCGAACAAGGCAGCACACAGAATGACACCTGCAGAAAGTGAGGAGTTGAACAGACAAGTACATGAGTTGTTACAGAAAGGATTGATCCGTGAGAGTTTGAGTCCCTGTGCTGTACCAGCGGAATTAGCACCAAAGAAGAATGGAGAATGGAGGATGTGTACAGATTCTAGGGCAATAAACAAGATCACAATCAAGTACAGGTTTCCATTGCCATGAATGGATGATATTATGGACTGTTTGAGTGGAGCTGTGTATTTTTCAAAGATAAATCTAAAAAGTGGATATCATCAGATTTGGATCAGAGAAGGAGATGAATGGAAAATTGCCTTCAAGACAAAGGAAGGACTGTATGAGTGGTTAGTCATGCCTTTTGGGCTAACCAATGCACCGAGCACTTTCATGCGGCTCATGAACGAGGTTCTGAAAGAATTTTTGGGTAAGTTTGTCATTGTTTACCTAGATGATATTTTGATCTTTAGTAAGACATTGGAGGAGCATATGATGCATATTCGTATGGTATTTGAGAAGCTGAGAGAAGAGAAATTGTTGATTAATTTGAAGAAGTGCAGTTTTGTGAAGAAAGAGTTGGTGTATTTGGGGTTTGTAGTTTCAGGAGAAGGTCTAAAAATGGACCCAGAGAAGGTACAGGCTATCCTTGAATGGCCTATGCCAAGGAGTGCTACTGAGGTAAGATCTTTTCATGGTCTAGCTAGCTTTTATAGAAAGTTTATCAGAAATTTTAGCAGTATTTGTGGACCCTTGACTAAAACAATGAGAGGGGATAGAAAAGAGTTTAAGTGGACTAATGGGGCAGAAAAGAGTTTTCAATTATTGAAACAAAAAGTTACAGAACAACCTGTTTTAGCACTTCCAGATTTTAATAAGGTGTTTCAAGTAGATTGTGATGCTAGTGGTACTGCAATAGGAGCTGTTATGAGCCAAGAAGGTAAACCTGTTGCGTATTTCAGTGAGAAGTTAAATGATGCCAAGAGGAAGTATTCTGTTTATGATCAGGAATTTTATGCTATAGTTCAGGCATTAAAGAAGTGGAGACATTATCTACTTCCTAAGGAGTTTGTTTTGTATACTGATCATCAAGCTTTGCAATATTTGAATAGTCAAGGAAAGTTGAATCAGAGGCATTTGAAATGGGTTGAGTTTTTGCAGAGTTATACATTTGTTTTGAAACATAGGAGTGGAAAGTCTAATAGGGTTGCAGATGCTCTTAGCAGAAGGCAACTATTGCTGACAGAAATGCAAATTGAAGTGGTTGGGTTCAAGGAACTCAAGAATTTATATTCAGAGAATCCTGATTTTGGTGAAGCTTGGAAAGCTTGTACAGAACCTGTTACTCTAGACAAGATGAAATGGTTGGATTTCATCATCCAGGATGATATGCTATTCAAAGAAAGTCAGTTGTGCATTTCACGAAGTTCTATGAGGGAGAATCTCATCAAGGAGAAGCATAGTGGAGGATTGGCTGGACATTTTGGTCATGATAAAACCGTTGGTTTGGTTAGTGAGAATTATTATTGGCCGTAGTTGCAGCAAGATGTGAAGAAGTTTGTACAGAGTTGCCGAGTATGTCAGATGGCGAAGGGAGTGAAGCAGAATACAAGATTGTATCAGCCATTACCTGTACCAGAGAAGCCTTGGGAGGATATCAGCATGGACTTTGTTCTTGGTTTACCGAGGACTCAGCGGGGGCATGATTCAATTTTTGTGGTGGTTGATAGATTTTCAAAGATGGCACATTTTATTCCCTGCAAGAAGACTAATGATGTTGTTCATGTAGCAGAATTGTTTTTCAGAGAAGTAGTGAGACTTCATGGTTTGCCAAAGACCATAATTTCAGATCGGGACACTAAGTTTGTTGGATATTTCTGGCGTACATTGTGGAAGAAGTTGAAGATAGATTTGAAGTTCAGTTCATCACATCATCCACAGACTGATGGACAGACAGAGGTGGTGAATAGGAGTTTGGGAAATTTGCTGAGATGTTTTGTTGGAGATAAACCAACGGGATGGGATTTGATTTTACCACAGGCAGAATTTGCATACAATAATTCTGTCAACAGGAGCACTGGTAAATCACCATTCTAGATTATATATGGAAGTAGTCCAAGAAATGCATCTGAATTGAGGAAGATAGATAAAGGAGAAATAAGTAGTGCTGAAGCTGAGGATTTTACAGAACACTTGAAGAACATCCATGGGGAGGTGAGGAAGCATATTACCAAGATGAACCCATTGTATAAGGCTAAGGCAGATGAGAAAATGAGGTATAAGGAATTTTAGGTTGGTGATGAAGTCATGGTTCATTTGCAGAAGGAGCGGTTTCCAGTTGGTACATATAACAAGTTGAAAATGAAGAAGTTTGGACCATGCAGGATATTGAAGAAACATGATTCAGGAAATGCATATGAGGTAGAATTGCCTACTGAGCTAAATATTTCACCAGTGTTTAACATTTCAGATCTGTCAGAGTATCATGAAGGAGGTGTTGAAGATGAGATCACAGCAGCACAGTGGAGTATTCCAGCAACTAGTTCAGACACTAAGGAGATTGAAGATATACTGGATAGTCATGTTGGTAGAAGCACAAGGAGCAAGACATATGAAGAATATCTGGTCAAGTGGAAAGGATGACCTGTTGAAGATTCATCATGGCTAACAAAGGAGGAGGTTAACCGTCTTGGTTTTCCTCTACACACCTGAGTCGTGACAGGGTCACTTCTCAAATTACCCCGGGTGTCTGATGCAGGAGCATCCTGGGTGTAAGAGCAATCTTGCATCACCCAAAAATATTTTTGTTTTTATATTCAATAAGGGCTATTTTAGTGCAGAGCTGCTATTTATGGAAAGTTACTTTTTTTTGGTAATTTTTGTATGTGCTCAGAATGATCTGATTTCTTTCTTGGAGGTTCATTTTGGTCATATAAGTCTGCCAGTAAAGTTTCATTGCCAGATCAAGTGTATATTGGAAGATATTGAAGATTTTCGGTATTGGCAGCAGGGTACAGAAACTTTGAACTCAGTTTTGAAGGCTTTAGAGGCCCCGAATGAGGTCAAAAATTTGAGTGACGGGTGCTTGCGCGGGTCAAGCCTGTAGAGCGCTTCATGGCGTTTCCGAAATGGGGTTATAATAGCCGATCGGGTCAACTGGTGATGACTTATGGTCTTCGGAAGTTGGGCCACCTGAAATGGCGAAAAATAATTTTCTTCAAAATTTCTGTTCGGGTTTCAAAGGTTATCTTGAGCCGACTATGATGTAATGAAATGTAAAATAAAATAATTCTAAGTTTGGTCGGCCTTATTGGCTAAATTTCTGGAACCTTCTCAGGCGGTGAAAAATTGCCTATATAAGGAAGGCTGTATTATTGTCTTAGGCAGTTCAGAATAGTTCTGGGTAGTAGATCTGGGTATTGATTCGAGGCTTTGTCCTACAGAATGTTGTAAGGAATGCCCATGTGGCTTTGCTTATTGTAATTCTGAAAGTTTGTAATTCCACATTTGTGGAGATAATAAGAAGCCAATTTTCTGTTCTTGCATATTGTTGTGGTTTCTCTGTTTCTGTTATGTGTTTGTGGTATTAGGGGGAGCACCCTTCATCTTCTTTGGCTATTGCATTCTGATGGAAAAAATCCTTCTTCTTGCTAGTAGCATCATCCTTTGCAAGATCTTCTAGAGAGGGGATCTTAATATCTTTGATAGCCACTTAAAAAGCAATGCACTGCAAATGTGTCACCATTTTGTTCTTCCAATCAGGATAGTTTTCTCCATCAAACTTAGGACTATATTTTCTAAAGAATTCCATCTGATCAACCTCAAGCTGTTAAAATTTCCCTCTGAGGCACTTGGCTCTGATACCAATTATTAAGAATAGTCCCAAGAGATAACTGAGAGGAGGGTGGTGAATCAGTTATCTACAAGTTTTAATTCTTTATGGACAATTAAGTATAGTTAAACATTAAGCATAAACACAATGAAAGAACACCTAAACATAACACCAATATTTTGGTTACAGGGAAACCCAAATAGGTAAAAACCCTGGTGGGAATTGACACCCACTAATAATCTGCACTAGTGTTTTATGATCCTTGTTAGAAGATCTTAAATCCTGTTAGGAGTTGTCTTTACAATGCATTTGGTACAATGACCTGGTCAAGGGTCAGACCTTGTTAGGAGTCTTTTACAATTAACCCTATTAGGGGTGAGGAGGCATTGTTCAAGAGCACACTACTCAAAGGGGTGAAGGCTACAACCTTCTGAATAATAGATATACACTATATCTGGATCTTGGTGAACTTTGCTTTGACATGCTATTTGGATCAGTTCCAATGTATAGAATAAACTCTTTACTTCATCACATAGACCTTCTGTTGATGGCTCAATGCTTCACACACTCTGCTCTACTCTTCACATTCAATTCTGAACCATGTCTTAGCAATCACAAATGACTGCCTATAAATATCTTCTCTCTAAATGATATAATCAAGTTAGCCTGTTAGAACCACCTTGAAATCATAATAGAGAAATAATAACACTCTCTAATAATATTTTTGCCAGCTCTACTAAGCACGCAACACAATCTGGGACCTATCCAATATTAATAAATGTAGACACACACACACACTACACACTATCGGCTCTACCAAATTAATTGAAGCTTTCTCCTCAAGCTAAATTACATCATGCACTCTTAGCCAAACCTACTTGACTCTTCTCTCATTACTAATCCAAGGGTGCATACCGATATGATAGGTGCAACTCCTGTATCAATAAAATCTATGTCATCTTTTTTGAATAAACACAGGAAATTGCAACTAGTGAATGGCGACTGCATAACTTCACTTCTACTACATATCAGACTCTGCATCCATGAATTTAACATCACTAGCATGTCTTCATCACATATCCAAAGGTGCAAGGCTCCATGATAATTGTACGAACAATCACTCATAGAAAAATGCTTGTAACTCTGTCAGGAACACTGCTGACACAAGCTACTACATAACTATTTGTACTAACAATTAACCTTTGTGTCCATGATATTTTGTTGATAACATGTCTGTGCTACTTATACTCAAAGCTTACTACATAATTCCTCCACACATGCTTCTTACCATATGCATGTCATCATCAATGAGAAACATACAGTCAGCACTGGCTTGCTAGAAAATCTCCAACAATACATATCTCTTGTCATTATGCAGGTGTATTTTAGGGGTAGTTTTAGGTGGAGTATCTATGGATTTAGGTCAACCTCTAATGGATCTAAGTGTTGGAATATCTAATCTCTTGAATGTTGCACTAAATCTTGATGCGTTGGATTTTGCATTCCATACCAAGAAGTCATTTGATCCTTATGTGAACTCTCTGAATTAGATGCTTTCCAGTTAGGTCATTCGATCCTTATGCGAACTCTTTCACAAAATAAATGCATATGAAAAATTGCACTACACCATGTGAGTGCAATGGTGATGCTTCCTTAATGTAAGATGAATAAGTAATAAGTTGGAGTTGGGGTTGGATATGTTTTATTAATATATTAAGTAATGTATTACTATAGTTGCTTTGAGTTACTTTTTATCTAGTTTATACAGAATATATTAGACAATATGTAAACTATAAAAAGTATATAATAAGCACAGGCTTTTATATATCATTATTTCATAATGGAGATAAGTTAAGAATGGTTCTTAACTAGCTTAAATATACTTTCTATATATATAATAAGTCAAGAGATATCCTCTGAGGTGCCTATTGCACTAGGAAAAATTATGAAAATAGGTACCCCAAGAAGGATATCTCTCAGCTTATTTTATATATATATAAGCTAGTAGTAGTTGCGACCCATAATGAAAGATATTATTATTATTTTTATTATAGTTAATCTACAATAGTAAATTATATAGTGAGAAAATAAAGGGATTATATCTAGGGATTGATTAACACATTGAATTAATTAATTTGATTAGGGTTAGCATTTAGCATTAGCGTTAGGGTTAGAGTTTGATTTAGATTTATTATTATGATTAGGATTAGGGCTTAGTCTTAAAGTTGTGTTTATGGTCATGGTTACGAGGAGAATTATGGTTAGGGTAAGTATTTAGAGTTAGGGATTAGCATTTAGGTTAGGACCTAAATGCTAAGCCCAAAGGGTTTAGGATTTTAAGATTAGGTTTATCATTAGGGTTAGGGATTAGCATTTAGGTTATGACCTTTTTTTAAGATTAGCATTATGGTTAGGGTAATTATTTAGGTTTAAGATTAGGATTATAGTTAGGTTTAGGATTTACATCATTGTTAGTATTTTGATTAGGGTTAGGGTTTATGTTTAAGGATAAAATTAGGATTAGGATTATGAAAATAGTTAGCATAAATATTTACATCATGGTTAGTATTATGGTTAGGGTTAAGGTTATGATTCAGGTTTCTATTTAGGATTAGGGTTTACAATTTATAATTAATATTAATATGAACCCTTATAGTTTAATGTTTGGGTTATGGTTTTATAAATAGTATTATGATCATGGTCAACATTAGTGTTCATGATCAGTATTAGGATGAGGTTTTATGATTTATGATTAGTACTATGGTTTAGGGTTAGGATTATATTAATGGTAAGGGTCTACATCATAGATAATATTATGGTTAGGTTAGGTTTTTTAACTAGGGTTAGGGTTTAGGTTATGATTAAGGGTAGGTTTAAGATTATGGTTAGGGTAAGGTTTTACATAATGTTTAGTATTATGGTAAAGGGTTATGGTTTTTATTAGGGTTAGCATTTGCAGTTATGCTTAGGATTAGGGTTTAGGATTTTGTATTATGTTTTGAGTTTGCATTTTGATAAAAGTTAGTTTAAGGGTTTAGGATTTTATATTATGTTTGGGTTTTTGTTTTGATCAAAGTTATTTTAGAGGTTTAGGTTTATGTCATGGTTAAATTCAGGGTTGTGTTGAGGGTTCCAAAGTTGTGATCTTATTTATTATTAGGATTATGTTTACGGTTAGGTCTTATCATTTGGATTAGGGTTGAAGGTTGGGGTTATGATTAGGGTTCATGGTTTAGGGTCATGTCATGTTTATGGTTATATTTCTAAAATCTTTCTAGGGTAAATTGTCCAAAATAGACGTAAAAGAATTTTGATTTGAATATTTCTATAACCCTAGTTGAATGCTAGCCCTAATTGAACCCTAACCCTAACCCTTATTTAACTATTATCCTAATTAAACTATAGGATTGATCTAATTCAAGTCTATTCCTAATTCTAACCCTAACTACAATCATAATTAGTACTTAACTCTAATTTAAAATCCTAAACCTTAACTATCTCTATTTAAAATTCTAACTTTAATCCTATTTTAGTTCTAATTATAATCATGATTATAACCCTATTTATAATCATATTTCTAATATTTTTCTGCAATATTTATCATATAACCCTAATCTAGATATAATATTTAGATCTAATGATTTTTACTATATAATTTCTTAAGACACAATTAAAGAGTAGATTGTATCCTTTATTTGTGCTTCATCACTATTGTCTTTGTAAGGGATTCATAATATATTTTGTAACATTTGTAAATCATTATTTCCTAGACCACTATCATTGAATGGTATCAATACATATGTTATTGATTTTGAGATGCTCTTTGATTTTGTGTCATTCAATTGATTTTGATATGCTCTTTGATAGATATAATATTTAGATCTAATGGTTTTTATTGTATATAATTTATTAAGACACAATTAAAGACTAGATTGTATCCTTTATTTGTGCTTCATCACTATTGTCTTGGTAAGGGATTCATAATATATTTTGTAAAATTTATAAATCACTATTGCCTAGACCACTATCATTGAATGGTATGAATACATATGTTATTGATTTTGAGATGTTCTTTGTTTTTTTGTCATTCAATTGATTTTGAGATGCTCTTTGATAGATATAATATTTAGATATAATGGTTTTTATTGTATATAATTTCTTAAGACACAATTAAAAAGTAGATTGTATTCTTTATTTGTGCTTCATTGGTATTGTCTTGATAAGGGATTCAGAATATATTTTGTAGCATTTGTAAATCACTATTGCCTAGACCACTATCATTGAATGGTATCAATACATATGTTATTGATTTTGAGATGCTCTTTGATAGAAATAATATTTAGATCTAATGGTTTTTATTGTATATAATTTCTTAAGACACGATTAAAGAGTAGATTGTATCCTTTATTTGTACTTAATCACTATTGTCTTGGTAAGGGATTCAGAATATATTTTGTAACATTTATAAATCACTATGTCCTAGACCACTATCATTGAATGGTATCAATATATATGTTATTGATTTTGAGATTCTCTTTGATTTTGTGTCATTCAATTGATTTTGAGATGCTTTTTGATAAATATAATATTTGGATCTAATGGTTTTTATCAAGTATATAATTTCTTAAGACATAATTAAAGAGTAGATTGTATCCTTTATTTGTGCTTCATTTGTATTGTCTTGGTAAGGGATTCGGAATAGATTTTGTAACATTTGTAAATCACTATTTCCTATACCAAGTTATCATTGAATGGTATCAATACATATGTTATTGATTTTGAGATGCTCTTTGATTTTATGTCATTCTATTGATTTTGAGATGCTCTTTTATAGATATAATATTTAGATCTAATTGTTTTTATTGTATATAATTTCTTAAGACACAATTAAAGAGTAGATTGTATCCTTTATTTGTGCTTCATCACTATTGTCTTGGTAAGGGATTCAAAATATATTTTGTAACATTTGTAAATCATTGTTGCTTAGACCACTATCATTTCAAATGGTATCAATACATATGTTATTGATTCTGAGATGCTCTTTGATTTCGTGTCATTCAATTGATTTTAAGATGCTCTTTGATAGATATAATATTTAGATCTAATGGTTTTTATTGTATATAATTTCTTAAGATACAATTAAAGAGTAGATTGTATCCTTTATTTGTTCTTCATCACTATTGTCTTGGTAAGGGATTCGGAATATATTTTGTAACATTTACAAATCACTATTGCCTAGACCACTATCATTGAATGGTATCAATACATATGTTATTGATTTTGAGATGCTCTTTGATTTTGTTTCATTCAATTGATTTTGAGATGCTCTTTGATAGAAATAATATTTAGATCTAATGGTTTTTATTGTATATAATTTCTTAAGACACAATTAAAGAGTAGATTGTATCCTTTATTTGTACTTAATCACTATTGTCTTGGTAAGGGATTCAAAATATATTTTGTAACATTTGTAAATCACTATTGCCTAGACCACTATCATTGAATGGTATCAATACATATGTTATTAATTTTGAGATGCTCTTTGATTTTGTGTCATTCAATTGATTTTGAGACGTTGTTTGATAGATATAATATTTAGATCTAATGGTTTTTATTGTATATAATTTCTTAAGACACAATTAAAGAGTAGATTTTATCCTTTATTTGTGCGTCATCACTATTTTCTTGTTAAGGGATTCAGAATATATTTTGTAACATTTGTAAATCATGACTATTTCCTAGACCACTATCATTGAAAGGTATCAATACATATGTTATTTATTTTGAGATTATATTTTATTTTGTGTCATTCAATTGATTTTGAGATGCTCTTTGATAGATATAATATTTAGATCTAATGGTTTTTATTGTATATAATTTATTAAGACACAATTAAAGAGTAGATTGTATCCTTTATTTGTGCTTCATCACTATTGTCTTGGTAAGGGATTCAAAATATATTTTGTAATAGTTGTAAATCACTATTGTTTAGACCACTATCATTTCAAATGGTATCAATACATGTATGTTATTGATTTTGAGATGCTCTTTGATTTTGTGTCATTCAATTGATTTTGAGACGCTCTGTGATAGATATAATATTTAGATCTAATGGTTTTTATTGCATATAATTTCTTAAGACACAATTAAAGAGTAGATTGTATCCTTTATTTGTGCTTCATCACTATTGTCTTGGTAAGGGATTCAGAATATATTTTGTAACATTTGTAAATCACTATTGCCTAGACCACTATCATTGAATGGTATCAATACATATGTTATTGGTTTTGAGACATGCTCTTTGATTTTTTGTCTTTCAATTGATTTTGAGATGCTCTTTAATAGATATAATATTTAGATCTAATGGTTTTTATTGTATATAATTTATTAAGACACAATTGAAGAGTAGATTGTATCATTTATTTGTGCTTCATCACTATTATCTTGGTAAGGGATTTACAATATATTTTGTAACATTTGTAAATCACTATTACCTAGACCACTATCATTGAATGGTATCAATACATATGTTATTGTTTTTTATATGCTCTTTGATTTTGTGTCATTCAATTGATTTTGAGATGCTCTTTGATAGATATAATATTTAGATCTAATGGTTTTTATTGTATATAATTTCTTAAGATACAATTAAAGAGTAGATTGTATCCTTTATTTGTGATTCATCACTATTGTCCTGGTAAGGGATTCAGAATATGTTTTGTAACATTTGTAAATCACTATTGCCTAGACCACTATCATCAAATGGTATCAATACATATGTTATTGATTTTGAGATACTCTTTGATTTTGTGTCATTCAATTGATTTTGAGATGCTCTTTGATAGATATAATATTTAAATATAATGGTTTTTATTGTATATAATTTCTTGAGACACGATTAAAGAGTAGATTGTATCCTTTATTTGTGCTTCATCAGTATTGTCTTGGTAAGGGATTCAGAATATATTTTCTAACATTTGTAAATGATTATTTTCTAGACCACTATCATTGAATGGTATCAATACATATGTTATTTATTTTGAGATTCTCTTTGATACATATAATATTTAGATCTAATGGTTTTTATTGTATATAATTTCTTAAGACACAATTAAAGAGTAGATTGTATCCTTTATTTGTGCTTCATCACTATTGTCTTGCTAAGGGATTCAGAATATATTTTGTAACATTTGTAAATCACTATTGCTTAGACCACTATCATTTCAAATGGTATCAATACATATGTTATTGATTTTGAAATGCTCTTTGATTTGTGTCATTCAATTGATTTTGAGATTCTCTTTGATAGATATAATATTTAGATCTAATGGTTTTTATTGTATATAATTTCTTAAGACACAATTAAAGAGTAGATTGTATCCTTTGTTTGTGCTTCATCACTATTGTCTTGGTAAGCGATTCAGAATATATTTTATAACATTTGTAAATCACTATTGCCTAGACCACTATCATTGAATGGTATCAATACATATGTTATTTATTTTATGATGCTCTTTGATTTTGTGTCATTCAATTGATTTTGAGATGCTCTTTGATAGATCTATAATATTTAGATCTAATGGTTTTTATTGTATATAATTTATTAAGACACAATTAAAGAGTAGATTGTATCCTTTATTTGTGCTTCATCACTATTATCTTGGTAAGGGATTCAAAATATATTTTGTAACATTTATAAATCACTATTGCCTAGACCACTATCATTGAATGGTATCAATACATATGTTATTGATTTTGAGATGCTCTTTGATTTTGTGTCATTCAATTGATTTTGAGACGCTCTTTCATAGATATAATATTTATATCTAATGGTTTTTATTGTATATAATTTCTTAAGACATAATTAAAGAGTAGATTTTATCCTTTATTTTCTCTTCATCACTATTGTCTTGGTAAGGGATTCAAAATATATTTTGTAACATTTATAAATCACTATTGCCTAAATCACTATCATTGAATGGCATCAATACATATGTTATTGATTTTGAGATGCTCTTTGATTTTGTGTCATTCAATTGATTTTGAGACGCTCTTTGATAGATCTATAATATTTAGATCTAATGGTTTTTATTGTATATAATTTCTTAAGACACGATTAAAGAGTAGATTGTATCCTTTATTTGTGCTTCATCATTATTGTCTTGTTAAGGGATTCAGAATATATTTTGTAACATTTGTAAATCACTATTGCCTTGACCACTATTATTGAATGGTATCAATACATATGTTATTGATTTTGAGATGCTCTTTGATTTTGTGTCATTCAATGGTTCCTTTAATGATGATCTAATGGATTTTTACATTCTAACAATTTATGCTTCTAGTGGAAGGGACATGCACACATATGAGGCTTTGTTTTTTATTGTAGGAAAAAATAGGTTTTAAAGGGGACCTAAAACCTTGTACAAGCTAGAATAAAAGTTTGACGTTAAAGCACACTAAAGAGAGACAAGACTAGGGACTAGTCCGCTAGAACCATAACCAACAAAACAACCTAAAAAAAACAAAAACCAAAGACCAGTAAAAAAATATAAATCCAGTACCAAGAAACCAGTGCACTAGAAAAACTCCTTACGAGTCGTATCAGCTTCCTGCTTTGCCTCATATATCTTCTTTATTGCTACATTGAAATCAGAGAGCTCCTGGATTCTTTCTTGAATTTTCTTCCTTCTCGCCGATCTAGTGCATTTTCCTAGGCCTTCCTCTTCCAGGTCCTCAGTGACCTCATCAAGTTTTTTGCTGGGGGAGCTAGCATCCAGCTCGGCTTTAATGGTCATAAAACAATCCATGGCCAAACCCATAAATTTGTTGTTGTCATGCATATGTTTTTTCATTGCGTTCTCCATAGTTTCCATTCTAGCTTGTATTTACTACACTTTTTTATCCCTATCATTGGTGACCTTGTCCACTATAGTTTTCAAGCCAGACTCTAGCATTTCCTCCAGAGAATCCACCTTAGTAAAAATGGAGCGATGCTTAAGGTTTAAATTCTTGATCTCCTAGAACACCCATTTCATTAAACGGAAGGAATACATGGAAGCAGCTTTGGCAGTTTGGAGAACCCCAAAGGGACGGTCAATTTTATCATCCATATCTTCCCTTAGCAATTGAACATTCCATTCTTGCATGTCCACCATTTTGATGAAAGGAATATTCTGAGAACTACCAGGAGCATTCTCTTTCTCTACCCCAGGCAAAGCCATCTCCATGGTAGGGGAATTATTCTCCACCTCCATAGCTTCCTTCTGAGTATCCAACCCAACCTCCATGATGACTTCAAGTTTTAGGGATATGGGCATGTCATGATCTTTAGAGCTATCATAATCCACAAGAATGGGCACCTTCTGACCACCCACATTCTCCTCATTCTTATCATCCTCATTGTTACTCTTGATACCAGAGGTTTTACCCATTTCCATAGTACTTGTAACCTCTTCTTCGGTGTTGTTGTTCTCCTCTGAAGCCGAATTCAAGACCGAGGTCAAAGAGTAACTATCTTCCTTAGTAGAATTGGCTATGTCATCGTATCCTTCCACACTATCTGTAGAGGTATCCATATCCATAGCAACCTCCTTATCCTTAATTTTTTACTTGAGGCACTCTCCTCTTTTACAACCACATCCCTAATTCTTTTTTTACCCAACTACATTTGGATGGGGTAATGATAGGGCTAGCACTAGCAATCTTCTTAATATGTTCAACAATTAGAAGAATCAACCCTTCATGAAGAATGGGTTTCTTCTCCTTCTTCTTATGCTAGGAAATACTCAAACGAAGGGACTAAAGAATATAGAAAGGTAGGGACACCCTAATTTTATGAAGAAAATGATAGAGAAAAACAAAGTGATAGGAATGGGCTTGTTTGAACCTACCATCCAGGGTAACATATTCCATAATTTCCATCATAACCATCACCTATATTTCTTTGAACAAAGCCACATCATAGCAACCTCCAGACTCTTTCACCAGGATTTTTTTCTCCTCCTTACTCTTGGGAAAGCACCGAATGGCCTTTCTAGAGACTTTGCTATCAAGGTAAAATTTGATACCCTTAGTGCTAAGCCCAGACACCTCAGCAATGAAATCCTCTATGATGTTCACAGTTATACCCACTATAGTGACGGCCCCATCTCTCTAGGAGTCAACAAATAATTTTGTAGCACTTTCTTTCACCCATGCAATCTTTCCATATAGGTAGTAAGACCCCCCTTAGTGAGAATGTCACAGGCCTCCAGCATTTTTTTCCATTTAGCACAGTCCTTCAGCTCTTTACGGTTTAGCCCTCCTCCCATGATTTCACAGCTAACAAAGACAGTAGTAATTGTAGAGAAATACCAATTGTTGCGATAATAGGCAACTTTGAAGTTAACAAAGGTTAACTCATGTTTGCAATTAGTACTCTTGGGAAAGACACCACTTTCCGTAATCATTTTCCTCTATTTCTCTAAAATGTGTCTAATCATCATAACTTCTCAAGATACGCCCAATCCACCCTTTTTCTTTGAGACCTGTCAAAGGCCAACTTTGCTTTCATATCAATGGTGAGATTTCCATAATCATGCCAAATCATGATATCCTTGGATTTAACCGCAAAATTGGCCAACTCATCAGTGGTACAATTTGCTTCCCAGTAGACATGAGATATAATGACTTGCTTAAAGGAATTAATAATGACTCTAGCCTCCTCGATTATCTCCTTAATGGTCCATGATGGCTTAGTCTTGTCACTGATGCATTTTAAAATATTCATTGAGTCACCCTCAATCCAACATTCTGAGCCATATTTTTCCTGACAATTTTAAGCATTTGAAGAAGGGCCATAGCCTCCGCCATGTGGTTGTTTTTCACCCCAATAAGCATCACCATCTCAGCCAAACAATTAGCCATGTCATCACGGATGAGACCACCACAGCCCGCTGGGTCCAGATTTCCCTTAGCAGTGTCGTCAAAATTTATTTTTATCCATCCTGGTGGAGGAGAAAGCCAAATGGAATTCTCCCTAGGATTAGGGTTTTTATTTTTTATCCCTACACCCATATCACCAGCATTGAAATCTAGCATCCTACCAGATGACATTTTGAAGTTTTCCTTAATGCTTCTCTTAAGCTTCTCAGCTATCACCTTGGGTGGAAGTTCAATATTCCTTAAGACATTTTCATTGTGTTCTCTCCATAACCTCCACGTCACATGGGGAGGTATAATATTCCATAAATGTTGATCAATGGGGGGCTCAGCTTTTCTCCACTGTTTACAAAAAATTTCCATGTTATTGGGAAAAAACCACTTAATCTGTCAGCATTGTAATAATAGGTTCCAAACCTCCCAAGCATAACTACAATCAATGGCAAGATGAAAAATTGATTCCTTAGCTTTTTTACACAAGAAACATCTATTACTCAACATCATTCCCCATTTTTGGAGATTATCAATAGTGAGGATTTTATTCTGCAAAACCAGCCAAAAAAAAATGTTAATTTTAGGAATTAAAGTTTTAGCCCACACCTGAGCCCAAAAGGGGAGAGGATTCAGTTGATTCACTAAAAGCTCAGAATAAGAAGCAATCATGAAGATTCCAAAAGGAAGGATTCCCCAAAGAAGCTTGTCTTCTCTAGAATTCTTAACCTTCCAAATCAAGAGATCCAGCATTAAAGGCTTAAAAATTTCATTCACAAGGGAGAGATCAGTCCATGATCCATTCCTCTAGTAGTCCCTGACCCTAGCTCTGTATTTCTAAATGCACTGGTTGATGAATGGTTGAAAAGCGATGACAGATCTTAGGGGATAGTCTTTAATCTAGCAATCCTCCCAAAATTGGATTCTTCTACCATTTCCTAAAAACCACTTAGCCCCTTTAAAGGCCACATCCTTAGCATTTTGAATACTATTCCAAATAAAAGAACCTTTCACTTTCAAATTTGTTTCCCAAAATTCAAAAATATGGGAAAAAGAGAAGAGATATTTTCTATGGATGATATCATTCCATTCTCTTTTTTCCCCAAAAATTCCCCAAATTTGTTTAGCCAGCAGTGCCATGTTAGTGACTCTTAGAGGGTGAATTCCCAACCCCCCCCCCATTTTTTGGGAGTGCAGACCCTGTCCCAAGCAACTAAAGCCAATTGAGAGCATAGATAGGGAGGCTTTGCAAAGAGGCCTTTAAGAGCTGAAGTTTGCCAGCTTGACTAAGAATGGCTCCTTTCCAACCAGCCAGCTTCCTATTGAATCTGTTAATAATACTAGCCCAGAAGGAATTCAGAGGTTTTAGACCAAGAGGAAGACCCAGATAGGTAGCAGGAAGAGAGTCAATTCTACAACCTATGATTCTAACGATTCTATACTGCCTATCCTCAGGGGTATTAATAAAAAAATAAAGAACTCATATCCCAATTGATGGATTGACCTGAACCAAGAGAATAGGTAGAAAGAGAAAGTTTAATAGTCTTGGCTTCTTGAATAGAAGAGAAAACCATAATGATAGTATCATCCACAAACTGTTCATGTGAATAGGGACTGGAAGTCAAAGAAGGGGAAAGGCCTTTAAAAGACCCATTGGAAACAATCTTTTGAAAAAGGCACCCCAGACATTTAGCCAAAATAGAGAAAAGGATAGGAGAAAGAGGATCTCCTTGTCTTAGGCCCCTGAAGGGTTTGAAAAACCTAGATGGTGAACCATTAATCAAAATAGCAGCTGTAGAAGTGCTAATAAGTTGATAAATTAGTTTAAGGAATTTATCACCAAAACCAAAAGATCTCAAAACCTTGATTAGCAAATCCCAATCCACCCGATCATAAGCCTTCGAAAGATCCAGTTTTAGAAGGAAACTAGAATTAAGAGAGACCTGGGTAGAGTGGATAACCTCATGAACCTTCATAATCGAATCCAGAATCTACCTGCTAGGCACAAAGCCACTTTGTTGCGGAGAAATGATCTGAGGGAGAATAACCAGAAAATAAGAGGTCAGAACTTTAGAAATAATTTTGCACATAGAATTGCATAAGCTAGTTGGTCTAAAGGAATCCACCAAATCAGCTCCAGGCTTCTTAGGAATCAGAGCAAGAAAGGTTGCATTAATCTCTTTGAGTAGAGATTTGGCTCTAAAGAATTCTTTAACAGCATTGCTGATGTCCACTTCAATAATATGCCAAAAATTTTGAAAAAAGAACATAGGGAACCCGTCTGGACCTGGGGATTTATCACCTTCAAAAGAGGTCAGAACTTTAGAAAGAATTTTGCACATAGAATTGCATAAGCTAATTGGTCTAAAGGAATCCACTGAATCAGCTCCAGGCTTCTTAGGAATCAGAGCAAGAAAGGTTGCATTAATCTCTTTGAGTAGAGATTTGGCTCTAAAGAATTCTTTAACAGCATTGCTGATGTCCACTTCAATAATATGCCAAAAATTTTGAAAAAAGAACATAGGGAACCTGTCTGGACCTGGGGATTTATCACCTTCAAAAGAGAAGACCGCCGCCTTGATTTCATCTTGAGAGGGGATGGAAATAAAAGCATGATTAGTAGAGTCATTGACAATGGAAGGAATATTATCAAGAAGGATATTTCGATTCTCCAAATCAAGATTAGGATCTTTGGAGAGCAAGGAAGAGAAAAAATTAATCATAGCTTCACAAATGTCTTTATCATTGGAAATTTCCCCTTCCTCCACTTTGAGTTTAGATATTCTATTAGAAGCTCTATGTTTTGAAGCAGATAAATGAAAGAATCTAGTATTCTTATCCCTAGCTTTGAGCCAAATAGACCTTGATCTTTGCCTCCAATATTCTTCTTCCTTGGAAATAATGTTACGTGTTTTAGTAAGGATGCTTTCCTCCTTGTCCGTCAGCTCTACCATCAACCCAGACTATTGGATAGTATTCTGAATCATATCAAGATCCTTTTTAAGCTAACTTTTGGATTTAAAAATATCACCAAAACTAGTTTTGCTCCACATCTTCACATTATGTTTAACACTAAGAAGTTTCTTAACCACTCTAAACATGGCAGTACCTTGAATATTAACATTCCACCAGGCTTTGATATGTTGCTCAATCTCCAGATGATCCACCCACATTTTTTCAAACCTAAAGGGCAGATGACCCTTTGCAGTAATTGGCTCAACACTAAAACATATAGGGAAGTGATTAGAACCAATCTTTGAAAGGGAAAACTGCGTACACCCAAAAAAATTTAACCAACAGCCAGTGATCAAAGCCTGGTCCAATCTAACTTGGATAAGGTCTTGACCAATCCTTCTATTAGACCAAGTAAAATTGACACCCTGAAGCTCCATATCAAAAAGAGCTTGTTTGTTAATAAATTCCATAAGCTCTATTCTACCATCCAGATGCCTTTGATTATCTACCCCACCAAACTTCTCATTGTCTTTTAAAGGGTAGTTGAAGTCCCCAATGATCAACCAAGGAAGCTCCTAGAAAGCATTTCTATGATTATCAATTTTCCTCCAAAAATGGAATCTGCCAACTTTGGTATTGGTGGCATAAATAGTAGTATCAACCCATTCAAAGTCCATCATAAGATTAACAAAGTTAATACTAATTCAGTTCAGATCTTTTAAAACCACAGAACCCCTAACATGATTTTGATTCCAGAAAATAGCAACCCCTCCTAAAGCACCTTCTGAGCTAAAGCTAACAACCCCATTATTTTTAAAGATTTTAATTTTTTCCACCTTCCCTTTACCCATCTTAGTTTCTTGAACAAAAATGATATCAGGTTTGTGATCTCTTACCACATTCCTAAGAATGTCTTGTTTATGAGGGGCATTCAGTGCTCTTATGTTCCATAAAATGAGCTTCATTTCTTAATCGGAGTACAAACTCCCTAGATAGTAAGTTGCTTACCATCTGCAATGTCCTTTTTACTTTCGCTCTCTCTGATTTCTTTGTTGGTATATCTTCCTTGAGACTTTTTATGAGATCCAACATCCTCTTTTAGCTTGGATCCCCCATCTACTTTACTTTGAGTGGTAACTCCCTTATAGCCTGGAGTAGCAGGTTCCATTTTCTTCTCTTTCTTTTTCAGTTTCTTCCCTTTCTGAACAGTCTAGCTTCTGTTCCCATCAGTAGGTTCTTCTCTAGCAGTAGGATCTTCATCACTGCATCCCTTAAGGGTATTAGGAACAGAAGATGAGTCATCTTCATCAATTTTTAGATCTTCAACAAAAACTTTGTCCATCGAAGGTCCTATCTTAGACACCTCTTCCAGAATAGGAACCGGCACCACCATTGGGACTGAGTCGTCATCAAAAAGACCCACACCCACTAATTTCTCAGGGGTTTTAGAGGAAACAAGGATCTTATAGATATTCTCATTAGAGATAGCCTCCTTATTGGAAATAGCAACTAAGTCTGACACATGTGATACTATTTATGCTATTTCACCCTCCTCCAAAACTAGAGTAGTATTAGAATCCACTTTCTCCATCAAAGCTTCATTATTACTGTTATTATCACCTTTGACCTCCTTCCAAACTTGTCTAGTAGTTTTTTTAGGTTCTGAATCTACTGGCGAAGAAACCTTAGGAGTTTTCTTTGGGCAATGTTTCACCCAGTGGCCCAATTTGTGACAGACAAAGTAGGCAAATAGTAGCAATTCGAAATTCACCTCCTGTTTACACTAACCCAATTTAGAGTTTATATTGATAACCAAGGGAAGATTGTCAAACTGAGCAATATTAACATAGATCCTAGCAAAGACAAGTTTGGACTTGGCTGACATCATAGGATCGACCGAAATGAGTTCTCCTCCAAATGAAGAAGCTAAGCCTTTGAAAACCCCCTCATTCCAATATTCTAGAGGCAACCCAAGAAACCTAACCCAGACCAGAGTTGCCATAAAAAAATTATTAGAGTAGTTCCAGTTAGGAGTCCATTTGTGAAAGTTGACAGCCGTTCTACCAAACATCCAAGGACCCCACACAAAACATAGTCCTGATCTTCCTTGTTTGAGAAAGAAAAAGAAAGAAAGCCTTTAGGAATGGTCGCGATGTCCACATGACCTTTCAATGCCCATTTTTTTTAACAAAAGTTCTAACCACCTCAATATTAGGATGTGGGCCTAGAAACTTACCAACCAGCATGAATTCCATGGATGAAATAGATCGATCCACCATAGTGTCTGGAATAAAAATAGCAACTTCTCCTTCTTGAAGAAATGCCTTAACCAATTCTTTAGAGGGCATAGTTTCTGCCTCCTTTCTTGCTCCCACTAAATCCGACCACTTTTTGGACTATGAGGGTTGACTTTAGCATCGACAGATCTAGAGATTCCTTTTGACCCCACTTGTGGGTCCTTTGAAGGAATAGCCTCAACATTCAACACCTTAGAAGTTAGACTGGGCCCTTCTCCTAGCACAGCTTCACACTTAGGTGAAGCCCCATTTGATGTTGCCTTCAAGGGGGTACCTGTGACACCACTTCCTGGGAAAGGAATCCCTTGTCCCAACAAAGAGGAATCTAACACCTGAAGTGCCAGATCCAATACTAGTAAAGAAGGCATCCCCAGGACCAAAGGCCCCTCATTAGTATGATGGCCAGAACCAGCACCAGCAGTCGCACTGCCATGATCCTACCCACAGTTTGAATCCACACCTTTCCCACTCAAAGTCTCTCCTCTCTCACTCAAATCCTCTCCCATCCTATTCTCATGTACATATGAGGCTTTGTTACATCAATTATTGTTATCCTTTTTATTTTTGAAATATGTCATTTAGTAATGTATTTTTTTCCATAAAAAAGTATATTTCTAAATCTATCAAGTATTTGTTTATATTGAAATATATATTTCAAATTCCAATTTTAACAATTTAATTCTTGTTGGAAAAAATATATATTACATATTGACACATCTATTACATCATTAAATTCAACTCTTTTGTGAAATATAAAAAAAAAAATCACTAAATAATAAAAAAGGTTAAAATTTTATTATATGGACAGGGAGCGTGAAGGAGGAGGAGGAGACAGTGACAGAGCAGAAATTAAAAATTTGAATTTTTATCTAGGAGGGAAGCCGGATTTTCCTAGGCAGGAGGTAGATTCAGTTCATGTTCCTAGATCTGTGGAGGTCTTTGAGAAAGTAGCGGATGATTCATATGTTTCCCCTGTGCAGATGTCGAGGAAAAAGCTGGTGGGTCTAGCCTGGCTCATTTGCTTAAGGAAAGTGGACCTGTCTTGGGACCAGAGGAAGAAAATAGGGATAAAGGTGGTCTGTCTAAGGGAGAATTTGGGTCTTCTAAAGAGGCAGTAGATCAACCTCATGGGGGGATCTCATTTCAAGGTAAGGGAAAATGGAGTTGTCTTTTGGGGGTTAAACTAACTGGAAAATCTTCTTTCCCAAAAATTGATATAGCTTCAGATCTTGATAAAGGTGTGATTGGTTTGACTATTCCTGACCAAATCATTGATCATACTATTTCAAGAATGGCCTCCACTCTGATAGGTAAATTTTTGGGTCCTAGATCAAAGATTGATCTCGTTAGGACTTTTACACTTTAGAAATGGAACCTTAAAGGTCAGGTGGATGTAGCAGTAATGCCAAAAGGATTCTTTTCCTTTTTATTCTCGAATGGGGAGGATCTTTCAAAAGTTTTAATGGAGGGACCATGGATGTGGGGTAAATCTTCTTTATCCTTGCAAAAGTGGACTACTAATCTGGATTACAATGAGAATTTCTTTGTCTCTGCTCCTGTTTGGGTGAGATTTCCAGGCCTCCCTCTGGAGTATTGGCATGAGGATATTTTGGTGGTGATGGTGGAGCCTTTTGGTGAACTTCTGACTATAGATCCCATGACAGTGGCCCGTTCAAGACAAGTGTATACTAGGATATGTGTCAACATCCAACATGATACAGTTCTACCCCAAGTTATTGCTCTGAATTTGAAAGTGGGTAAATGGACCCAAGAAATCAAATATGAAGCTACCCCTTTTGTGTGTCTAACTTGCAAAAAAGCAGGACACTGGGCAAAACATTGTCCCTTGAAGAAAGATTCAGGAAAAGAAGGATCAAGAATGTAGAATGCCAAAGAAGTGGGAATGGAGGAAGAAAAAAGGAGAATTACAAAATCCCCCAAAGAAAAAGAGAGATAGTTTAATCTCTAAAGAGAAGCAGGAGGACATATTAAAGGACTTAAAAGAGCAAGAAGGGCCTAAGGAGGTAGATAGTTCTACTGAAGAAAATAGATTACTAGATGAGATTTCCTTGGTTTCCTCTCCTATGGTTAACATGGAAACCACTCTCCAGATAGAACCAATGATGGTTTCAAGGGTTGAGGATAGTTTATCAATCCCTGAGGAGAGGAGGAGCTACCAAAGTCCTCTCAAGGTTCCTGAAACATAGTTTGTTTTAGAACACATCAGCAGTGAAGCTTCGAATGGGAACTTGTTAGAATATATCCCTAAGAATGATAGATTAGAGGAACAACTTGAGGATTCTGAAATGGTGGAAACAGGGAACAAAAGTCCTTGGATTAGTGTTAAAAAGAAGAATAATAGGTCTCCGACTAGAGTGGGTCCTGGATCTCAATTTAAAATCTAGAAGGATGCGACCCCTGTACTAGGGACAAATAATGCTAAGATATCAAATGGAGGCTCAGCATCTAAATCAAGCAAAAAGGGGAATCAATAAAAACTAGGAGGAGTTATGATGAGAGGTCAACAACAAAAGGTGGACATAGGAACACCCAAAAGAGATAGAGGTAGAGCCTCAGAGAAGGATCAGAGGAAACAAGAAGCTAAACAGAACATAGCAGATGGTAGTCAACGTACCATCAACCAAGTTTGTCCTCCAAAATTTTAAATGAAAGTTTTATCCTGGAACATTAGAGGTCTTAATAGTCCTCATAAAAATGATGTTATTAGGAATCTAGTTAGAGATTCTAAGCCTGATATTTTTCTTATTCAAGAAACTAAAATGGTTAAAGAGAAGTTAGTGAAATTAAATTTGCTGAAGAATGGGGACAAGTTTTGTAGTAATTTTGAAGGGGCTTCTGGAGGTTTGGCTATCTTTTGGAATACTTTAAGCTTCTCTTGCATTCTTTTGAAAGAAGATAAGAACTTCCTTGAAATTAAAGTTAGTAGTATTAAAGATAACTTTTCCTAGAATCTTATAAATGTGTATGCTCCTAATACTAAAGTTGGTCACCTTCACCTTTGGAAAAGGTTTCAAGATTTTAGAAAGGATTTCCCAGATCACAACTAGATGTTAATGGGAGACTTTAATACCCCCCTGAAAGAAGCTGAAAAGAAAGGTGGGAACAATACTCAAGTGGAAAGTAGGGTTGATTTTATGGATTTTATATCTAATGAAGGTTTGTTGGATATAGACCTAGAAGGTATTGATTTTACTTGGACTAATAGGAGAGTTGGTGCGGATCTTATTCAGGTCAAACTTGATAGAGTCCTTGTTTCTCATGGGTGGATTGCTAACTTTTCTTGCTCTCTCTCAGCTCTTAATCATATAGGATCGGATCACTTTCCTATTTCCTTTTTAGCTAACTCTTTCAAAGGTAAAGGTAATTCTCCTTTTAGATTGGAAAAAATGTGGCTGAACCACCCTAACTTCTATAATAAAATTAAGGAGTGGTGGAGTATTAAAGTGGAGGGTAAGGCTATGTTCTAGGTGGCAAAAAAAATGGCTAATATCAAATCTAAAGTTAGACTTTGGAATAAGGATGTCTTTGGTGATATATTCCAAATCAAAAGCAAAATCCAAATTGATCTTAAAGAGATTCAGGACAAGATTCAGATAACTGGTTTGACTAAAGATTCTAGAAAAGAAGAAAATATAATCCTTGTGGATTATCATAATATCATATCTAAAGAAGAAATGTTTTGGAGATAGAGATCTAGGTCTCTTTGGCTGAAAGCGGGTGATAGAAATATGAGATTCTTCCATTTAACTGCTATGAAACACAAGGCTATGAATAGAATCAGCACTTTGATTACCCAAAGGGGTACTCTTAATAAAGAGGAAGAGATAAGGAAAGATATGATGGGCCATTTTGCTTCGATCCTCTCCAAAGAACAAGGTCTCAATCATGATGATCAGAACTACCTGCTGAACTCCATTCCTTGTCTGTTGATGGCTGAGGATAATCTTTTTCTCAAAGCTATTCCTTCGAAGGAGGAAATTGTCAAGGCAATCTAGTCCTTTGAAGGTGAAAAATCCCCTGGGCCAGATGGTTTTCAAATTTTTTTCTGTCAACAATTTTGGGACATTAAAGAGGATGATATTTGTGGTGCAGTGAAAGAGTTTTATGGCTCGAAAACCTTGCTCAAGGAACTTAACTCCACTTTCATAGCACTGATTCCTAAAAAACCAAGAGCAAACATAGCTGATAGATTTAGACCTATAAGCCTTTGTAAAATATTGTATAAAATCATTTCCAAGGTTTTGACTTCCAGGATTCTCAAGATTCTCCCCCGTCTCATCTCTCCCCAACAAAATGGTTTTGTGTCGGGAAGACAAATTTTGGATTCGATAATGGTTGTTCATGAGAATATCCATTCTCTAGAGAATTCAAAGAAGTAGGAGTTCCTTATGAAACTTGACCTATCAAAAGCCTATGATAGGGTTGATTGGGAGTTTCTTTTGAAAAATTTTCATGCTTTTTATTTTGAAGAGGGAGTTATTAAAATCATTATGCAACTTGTCACTACTGTTTCTTCATCGGTGATTGTGAATGGGGGATCCTCTCCTTTCTTCAGACCATCCAGAGAGTTATGCCAAGGTGATCCTATGTCACCTATCCTTTTTTCTATAATGGTGGTGTTAGCACAAGTAAAAATTTCCATGGTTTCATCCTGTTTTTGTGCATCTGCAGTCTTTTTTCCTATTTCCTAGCTAAACCCTAGGCAAAATTTCATAAATCTAGCCATTTGTTTGAAAAACCCTAGTGCGCCATATTTTAAATCTATTTTCATTTTACTTTTCAGGCCACTTAAAAATCCTAAAACCCACATGTTTAAATCTTTCCTAAGTCTACTGCCCGATGGGTTTAATATTTTCCTAAGTCTTGTGCCTTAATATTTCCTAATGTTTTCGGCTTGTATTTTCTCAGGCCTAACCTCTCTGACACCATCTCAATCTAATGATGGGCACATCTTCTCATGAGATGTGTCAGAGGCATGCGATCTTAAGACTGCCATCGATTCTCTTTTATGATGTTGCCTTTCATATGAAGCGGGTCAACTGCCATGTTGGCATAGGTGGCATTCTTTAATTGGTCCGCATGACCATGAGTTGGATGTTCTATCAGGCAGGCCCAGTATCTCAGTGTGAAGATTCAAGATCTACGGCCAATGCATGATCTCAAGGAATCTTTTGAGCCCTTGAGATTATGTGCTGACCGTCTGATCTTCCAGTATGTTAAAGACAAAGAGTGGGTTCGAACTGCCACGTTGTGCTAACTTGCGCTTTCCTCATTGGTTGAGGCATTGATGATTCAGAGGGTTGTCAGTGGGACCTACTTGCCGACATGTTTTAAGTGCCTTGACATCTGTAGAGGATCTACGGTTGGCATAAGTTCTCATGGAATTTGTCAGAGCCATGAGATCTTGCACCAGCCGTTGATTTTACTTTTTCTCAGGCACTGACGAGGGTGGGTCCTATATGTCAAAGGGACCTGATGTGCACATTTTTCATTGGTGTTGACCGTTGGTGTGGACATGGACTTTTCAGGGTTTCGTGACTATTGTAAAGATTAACGTAGGCCACCTGATCTACCGAGAAATAAAAGGATCTACAATCACATTTTGAACCAGAGCTTGTATCTATTGTTTTTCAAATTCAAATTGTTTTTGCAAGGTTTGGAGATAGTGTGCCGAATGAAGCCATATTATAGGACCATTTTTTATCGTTCCAGCTTGGTTGTGGGTGAGATTTTATGAGGAAGGTCTTGGTGGTTGTTCCAAGGTGATTTTTTGTCCTTAGAGCTGGTACAAGGTCAGATCTGTTGTAGAATTTGATGATTATTTTTTATCTTACTAGCCTTGCACTTGGAGCCTGTCTTGTCTGGCTTTCTTTCTTTTTGTTGAGTTAGGTAGTTTTGAAATTGTCACTTTGAATGGTCATCAGTGCTTGTTGCAATCCTTGAGATAAAAGGATTTTTCATGATCATTCAAAGGCATTGGGAGTTAGGTGTTCAAAAATTTTTGCTTGGTAAGCCCTATTCTCAGTCAAGGGTTTGTAATAGTTTTTTATTCAGTGTTTGTTGATGAAAGAAGAAAGTTGCAGGTCTAAGCTATAGTTTGCAAGAAGGGTGTCTTGTGATTCATTGTATACATAGAAGGAATTCATCATACTTAATACAAATATCTGATTCTTATCTCTCCTTTGTGTCAAGTCAAGTAAGCTTTGAGTTTTCTAGCTCATTACATAGTGTTTTTATGTATGTATCTTCATTCTTGAGCTCTAATCTAGGATTGGATTAAACTATGCTCTAGATGGGATATGGGTTTGCCCTTGTCTATGTAAGGATGTCTTGTAAGCAGTAAAGACTAGGATAAATATATTTATGGCTATGAATTCTCTGATATTCTCAAATTTGTGTGTCTTTGTGTCTAAGAACTCTTGCCCAATGGATGAGGCACTGGCCTAAATGAGTATTCCTCTTGTTAACATGCACTGGTTGAAGCTATTACATTCCAAATATTGAAATCAATAACCTTTCTATGCTTTAGGTCTTTGGTTGTGTGGTTGTGTTACCCAATAGTAATGGAGAGTCAATGAATGTGTGGTTAACATTTAGCACTTTCTTACTATCAATCTGTTATTCAAACCTAGTCTTTGGTGTGTAAAGTATAGTTTTCACTGGGTTAGGTGAACCCACCTTGGTTTTTTAGAGGCAGAAGTGAAGAGGGTAGTCTTGTCCCTATAGTTGGTCCAGTTAAGATCCTTCTACATTTTGGAATTTACCTATCCTAAAAATCTATCTGAGGGTATATTGGCAGCCTAAGAGCATAAGCATCCATTTTGAACACCAACAAGATGGCGACTCTGCTAGGGAATGTTACACAAGTCTATAATAACTAGTAGGTCATCATTGGAAGAAACAGGGTTATTCTTGTCCCTTGTCTTGTCAAGCTCATTTGGATATTTGTTAGTAAGGAAATAGTATTTTAAGATTCCCAATATTCTTGGGTGGCAACTCAAAAATCTCTGCACTAGTGCTAGTTAGTAGATTTTTATAAGATGAGTTACAGAGGTACTAGGTCTCGAAGAAAGGAGCATCCTGAAGATAGATTGGAAGAAGGTATTCCAAGCTCTTCTAGGCCTAGTTAGACAAGGGGAGGAAAGAAGAAAAGAAATGTTTCTCATACTTGGAAAAGTAAAAAGGATACAAGACAAGAAACTCAAACCAAGCCTGGTCAAGAAGAAAATATTTCAGAATATGAAGAGGTTGTTGATTTGGGATTGAACCAGTATGAGGATGAATTTCAAGTGGGAGATGATGAATCTGAGACTACTCTCCCAGAATCAAAAGAGATCTTTGAAGATCCCTATGAGTTGGAAAAAAGATTCCAAGAACAAGTTGCTATTAGATAGTAAAGACAAAAGGACAAAGAAGATAGAGTAAGACAAGCCATGATAAGGGTTGATCAGCTAAAGAGGCAGTTGTTAGATTTGGAGGCATTTAATTTTGTCCCAAAGCCTGAAAGAGTAGAGGAACAACCTATTGTGCAGAGAACACATGAGATAACTAGGCCTAGAGACAAAGGTAAACTGAAAGCTGTTGGAGTTCAAATCAATGAACAAGTTCATGTGGAAAACCCATTAGAGCAAGGGTTGAGATTAGATGCAGACCTTGAGAAGGCTAGAAAAGAAAAAGAAATATTAGATAAAGAATTAGAGAAGGCAGAATTGGAGGCCATTGCTGCAAAAATAAGAAAGAAGATTGATTTTCTCAAGCATGCCTCAGGACCTTCAAATATTGCTGCTTCCTTTTTGGGGCAGGGTGGAAATCATGGTAACCTTGCAACTCAGACAAATGGCATTCCGAGTGCTGCTAAAATTCCTATTGGTTCAAACACAAGGACATCTACATCTCAAGGAATGGACCCACCTCAAGGTGTTCCTGTTCATGAAAGGTACAAACAACTTATCTTTTTTGGTATTTTGATTTATCCTAATGCAATTCCTGATGAAATTAGAAAGAAGCTCCCAAAGTTTGTTGGGAACAATTTCATCACATGTGAGGAACATCTAAAAAAATTTATGGATGTAATAGATGATTATAATGTTGAGCCTGATGATGTTGTAATGAAGTTATTTGTACAATCTCTGACCAAGGATGCTAGGGACTGGTTTAGAGGATTGCCCCATGCTAGTATAGGATCTTGGAATGAATTTAAGAATTATTTCAAGGAGCATTATGGAGATAAAACAAATGAGGGTTTTATTTTGAATGAATTCAATAACATAAAGAAAAATTAGAATGAAGAGGTCCTTGAATTTAATTTAAGATTCCAAAAGGCTATGCATAGGCTCTTTCAAGTTATCAGATTAGATGATAGAGTGTGTCTTGTGACATACTTAAATGCTTTTGATGCAAAGATGGGGTACCTTTTAAGGGATAAGAACCCTAGAAATCTTGGGGAGGCTTACAAGTTGGCTATCAACATAGAAAGTAATAGAAGAATATTAGGAAAATTAGGGAGAAGAGATGATTATAGGCCTCAAGTGCAAAATAAGAAAGAGATGGGAAGGTCTGCTAATTTTAAGCCAAAGGAGGAGGATAATCTGAAGTAGATTCTAAGTGCTTTAGAGGATCTAAAGCCTGATGAAAAAAGAAACAATAAGGTTGCAACAAATGACTGGCCTATTTCAAGTAATTTTAGCAGGCAACCAAGAATGCAAAATTACCCATACAATACTCAGTGGAAGGATGGCAAGCCCATTTTTCCAGTTAAAAGGGATAGGCTTGATGATAGGATTCTTGATCCTTTGCAAAGAAATTCAGTTAACATGAATCATGATATCCCATGGTGTGCTTCTTGTCAATCTCCTCATAGTACAAAACATTGTGTTGTTGCTCTGAATTTCTCTGAGAACCAAGAACAAGATAAGAAATATGATCAGAGTGGTTCTGCAATGACTTCTTCACATGCATGGGATGAGGTTGACTCTACTAATGATGAGGAAGAAGAATTTGATGATGTTGGATGTGGTGCAATGAAGTGTGAGGAACATGTTTCCTTAAGTAGACCATCTAATGAGGAAATTGCTCAAATCACTGTAGACATGGTCACTCAAGCCAGGAGCAATTACAATTTAAGAAATAGGACAATTGGAAGCATAGCTGGTAAACTAGGTAGTATGTTTATCAAGAATTTAGAAAGGAGTACACAATAGCCTGAGGAAAAGGAGAAGGGTGTTGGTGTTGTCAGTCATGTTAAAATTAAAAAGAGGAGTGGGCCTACTGCAATACCTAAGGGTAAAGTAAAAACATCAGAATTACTTGTTCCCATACCTCAGAAGGAAGATGAATTTGTGTAAAAGGGTAAATCTAACTTGACTGCCCAAAAGGAGGATAAAGATGTCACTGAGATTAAGGAAGACATGGGCAACCATACATATGTTCCCATTGATATGACTAAATTGCTTTCACAAATAACTGTCAAAGTTCCACTTTTAGAAATGATGAGAATAGAAGAGCACAAGGTCAAGGCCTTGGATTGGGTAAATGGTGCTTCTTCAATAAAGGTCCAAGAAATGAGTAGGAGTGATAAGCATGTGGCTTCTTTAGATGACACACCTGACAGTAAAAATGAAGAAATTATCTCTAAGATCCCTCAGATATTTTTTAATGCAAATGTTGTAAATGCTGCATCAGGGACAGTTGATCCTTTTTTCTTGTCCCTTATGATAAATGGCAAATTATTGAAAAATTGCATGATTGATTCTGGAGAATCAAACACTGTAATGCCTGCAGAGATCATGAAGTCACTAGGACTAAAGGTTGATACACCTCATGGGAGATGCCAAGCTATGGACTCAAGAGCAATACCAGTTATTGGTACCATTAAGGCTTTACCTTATAAATTAGTAGCATTTCCTAACAAACAACTAACTATGAGTGTTCTTGTGGTTGATATTCCTCCTCAGTATGGAATGCTATTATCTAGAAAATGGAGTGCTTCTATGGGAGGAAGTATTCAATGTGACTTGTCTTTTGCTACTTTTAGCATTGGAGGAGAAAGTGTAAAGGTTTCAAGGGAAACTAGAACCCCACATATGATTGAGGAGGATGAAAATGATGATATGAATTGTTTTGTTGACACTAATATTGGTTCTTTCCAAGTTCAGGAGAGAGAGGTGCAAGAAAAGTTCAAGCCTGTCCTTCTGGATGATGATGAAAATAACATGGCAGAAGGTAATGTCTTATGGACCTTGTATTTTGATGGAGCAAGTTCTAAGGAAGGTGCCAGAGTAGGAGTGCTATTGATATCCCCAAGTGGTAAGACTTTTATGTTTTCTTTCATTCTCTTGTTCCTTTGCACAAATAATGTTGCTGAATATGGGGCCCTCCTGATTGGTTTGAGACAACCATCAAAACATGGAATCAAACATCTTAGGGTGATTGGTGACTTTGAGTTAATAATCTCTCAGATTATATTGAGGTATGCATCAAAGAATCAAAGGCTGAAACAATATAGAAATGTTGTTTGGGATAAAATTGAAGGTTTTAGTGCCTTTGGTATTGATTGGGTGGATAGAAGCCAAAAAAGGATGGCTGACTTATTGGAAAACATAGCATTAAGGCTAGAGGATATTACTTTTGCGGGGATATCCAAAATTGAGTTCAAGTCTAAGCCTTCTATCCGTGACAATGTTGAGAATTGGTAGGTATTTTCTGATGATTAGGATATACTAAGGTTTTTGTAGTTTGATTCTCATTTTGATGGTCAGGGGATGGATTTTAGCACTTATGTTGACATCAGAAATGGAAAAGAAAATGTTCTTGGGAAGGAAGTTTTGCAATTAAGGTCAAATAGGATCCCAAGGGGATTGGTTGCTCTTGAGAGGGCATCTGATGATAAAGAAAGGACTTGTTTTCCTAAATTTGTTGATAAGATAAATTATTTGGAGGAAGTAAATTTAGGAACAAGTCAAAGACCTAAAAATGTTTATATAGGTAAATGTTTATCCCAAAGAACTAGGAATAATTTGATTGATCTTCTCAAAAAATTTAGACATGTTTTTGCATGGTCTTATGATGATTTGAAAGCCTATAGAGAGGATCTATTCTAGCATGAAATACCATTGAAGGAAGGTACTAAACCTTTTAGGCAAAAATTAAGGCCTGTGAATCCTACCTTGGCACCAAAAATGCAAGATGAACTCAAAAGGATGATGGATGCTAGCATCATCAAGCCTGTTAGACATTCTACTTGGGTGTCAAACTTGGTTCCAATTAGAAAAAAGAATGGTGACATTAGGTTATGTGTTGATTTTAGGAACTTGAATGTCAATTCTTTGAAGGAAAATTATGGTTTGCCTAATATGGAAAATATGTTGCAGAAGGTTACTGGATCAGAGTTAATGTCCATGATGGATGGTTTCTCTGGATATAATCAGGTCATGGTCAAGGAGTCAGAACAGTTCAAGACTAAATTCACTACCCCTTGGGGAACATATGTTTATGTTAGAATACCTTTTGGTCTAACAAATGTAGGAGCTACTTTTCAGAGAGCTATGGATGTGGCCTTTGCAGACTTCATAAAAAAAGTTCTAGTGGTATATCAGGATGACCTCACACCATATTGAGATAAGGAAAGTCAACATTGTGAGCATCTTGAGAATATTTTTATTAGGGCCTTGGAGTATGGGATTTCTTTGAATCCAAAGAAGTGTTCCTTTGGTGTTGTGGAAGGCAAGCTCTTAGGACATAGTATGTCAAAGGATGGAATGAGAATTGACCCTGAAAGGGTTATGGCTATAGACAAGCTTTCACCACCTACAAATGTTAAAGGAATACAGTCCTTCTTTGGGAAGGTAAACTTTCTAAGGAGATTTGTTACAAATTTTGTAGAAATCAGTATCCCAATCTCTAGGATGTTGAAAAAAGAAGCAAAGATTGAATGGAATGAAGTAGATGAATCTTTCAGAAGTATCAAAAAGGCCATCAAGGATGCTACAGTTTTGAGGATGCCTGATTATGGTAGGCCCATGTAGATTTTTTCTTTTTCTTCTTGTCATACAGCTGTAGCAGTTTTATTGCAAAAGAATTCAGATGGATATGAACAACCCATATCATTTTCTAGTAAATCCCTACAAGCAGCAGAATTGAAATATGATATTACTGAGAAATAGGCTTATGCCTTAGTTAAAGCAGTCAAGGCTTTTAGATGTTACCTTGTGGGAGCTAAGGTGGTTTCTTATGTCCCTAGTGCTGCAATTAAGGATATATTGGTGCAACAAGAAGTTTTAGGGAAAAGATGTAGATGGATCAATAGGATCCAAGAATTTAATATTGATATCCAAATTACAAAGTTGGTAAGAGGCTTAGGTCTTGCAAAATTAATGGCACAAATAAATTTAGTTGCAAATCATGTAAATGTGTTAGAAGAAGAACAAAGGCCATATATTTGTGATATGGACTATTGTGACTGGTACAAAGATGTTATTGGTTACTAGCAGAAATTAGTCCTTCCCCCTAAGATAGATGAAAATAAAAGGAGAACTATCAAGTTGCGATCTGCAAGGTATGTCATTATACATGGCAAGTTGTGGTGGAGAAGCAATGAAGGAGTATTTCTAAAGTGCTTAGACCATGAGAGATCTGAAGCTCTATTAAAGGAAATGCACCAGGGTGTTTGTCAAGGACACTATAGGGAAAAGACCACGGCTCACAAGATCCTTAGGTCTGGATTTTGGTGGCCTATAGTTTTTAAGGATACACACCAGTTTGTAAGAAAATGTGATGCATGTCAGAGATTTGCTGGAAAGTTGAAGTTTAATGGAAATTTTCCACTCTGACCTATTATAGTTCAGGCTCCTTTCCAAAAGTGGGGTATTGATTTTATTGGAGAAATTCCAAACAAGTCTAGTGGTGGACATTCTTACATACTAGTGGCAACAGACTATTTTACCAAGTGGGTTGAAGCTATCCCTACTAGAAAGGCTACTAGCAAAGTGGTAGTAGATTTTATGATGCAGAACATCCTTACCAGGTTTGGTTGCCCAGAGGTAATTTTGGTTGATAATGCAATGTGTTTTAGATCACAGGAATTCAGTGATTTTTGTCAGCAATATGGGATACACATTTCATTTTCTTCCCCATAACATCCACAAGGAAATGGCCAAGCTGAGTCCAGTAACAAAAGTCTAATTAAGATTCTCAAGAGAGTGTTGGACAAAGATAAGAGAGCCTAGGACTCAAAATTATGGTGGGCACTATGGGCTGACAGGGTAACTATTAAGAAGGCCATAGGTTGTGCTCCATTTGATTTGGTATATGGAATAAGTGCTAGATTGCCTCAAAATAATCTATTGCATATGTATAGGTTTATTCAGGCATATGATGAGGACTTGAATGATGAGATGAGAGTAAGAATGGATGAGCTGATCTAGTTGGAAGAGGTAAGGAGAGATGCACATGAAAGAAATGAGACATTGTAGAGACAATGTAAGAATTTATTTGATAGGAGGGCTACCCAGAGAAGTTTTGAAATTGATGACCTTGTCTTGATGTGGAATGCAAGGTTGGAAGATAAGGGGATGCATGGAAAGTTTGATCTAATTTGGTTGGGCCCTTATCTTATTGAAAGCAAATGGGGGACAGATTCTTATGTCCTGAATGATTTAACTGGTGGTACTTTGGAATTGCCTGTTCATGGACAATTCCTAAAGTTTTACTTCTCCTTAAGCATATTTTCCATGAGCATTAGTTTAGGTTTTCCATTGTACAGTCATCTATTTTTGCTTTTTGGGTCAAAATTTTGAGCTGGTCTACTCTTCCAAGAGATTCTAGCTTGCTCATTGTATCTGCAGGAGATCCACGTCCCCGAGCATGAGCCACTGTTAGCACAAGTAAAAATTTTCATGGTTTCATCCTATTTTTGTGCCTCTGTAGTCCTTTTTTTTCCCATTTCCTAGCTAAACCCTAGGAAAAATTTCATAAATCTAGCCATTTGTTTGAAAAACCCTAGTGCGCCCTATTTTAAATCTATTTCCATGTTACTTTTCGGGCCACTTAAAAATCCTAAAACCCACGTGTTTAAATCTTTCCTAAGTCTACTACCCGACGGGTTTAATATTTTCCTAAGTCCTATGCCTTAATATTTCCTAATGTTTTCAGCTTGTATTTTCCCAGGCCCAGCCTCTCTGACACCATCTCAATCTAATGGTGGGTGCATCTTCTCATGAGATGTGTTAGAGGCATGCGATCTTAAGACTGTCGTCGATTCTCCTTTATGACATTGCCTATCATATGAAGTGGGTCCACTGTCATGTTGGCACAAGTGACATTCTTTAATTGGTTTGCGTGACCATGAGATGGATGTTCTGTCAGGTGGGCCTAGTATCTCAGTGTGAAGATTCAAGATCTACGGTTGGTGCATGATCTCAAGGAATCTTTTGAGCCCTTGAGATTATGCGTCGACCGTCTGATCTTCCAATATGTTAAAGACAAAGAGTGGATCTAAATTGCCATGTTGTGCTAACTTGCACTTTCCTCATTGGTCAAGGCATTGATGATTTGGAGGGTTGTCAGTGGGACCTAGTTGTCGTTGTGTTTTAAGGGCCTGACATCCGCAAAGGATCTACGGTTGGCATAAGTTCTCATGGAATTTGTCAGAGCCATGAGATCTTGTGCCAGCCATTGATTTTACTTTTTCTCAGGCACTGACAAGGGTGGGTCCTGTATGTCAGAGGGAGCTGACGTGCACACTTTTCATTGGTGTTGACCACTGGCGTGGACATGGACTTTTTAGGGTTTTGTGACTATTGTAAAGATTAACATAAGTCACCCGATCTGCTAGGAAATAAAAGGATCTACGGTCACATTTTAAACCAAAGCTTGTATCCATTGTTTTTCAAATTCAAATTGTTTCTGTAGGGTTTGGAGATAGTGCGTCAAATGAAGCCATATTATAGCACCGTTTTTTATCATTCTAGCTTGGTTGTGGGTGAGATTTTATGAGGAAGGTCCTGGTGGTTGTTCCAACGTGATTTTTTGTCCTTGGAGCTGGTACAGGGTCAGATCTGTTACAGAATTTGATGATTATTTTTTATCTTACTAACCTTGTGCTTGGAGCCTATCTTGTCTGGCTTTCTTTCTTTTTGTTGAGTTAGGTAGTTTTGAAATTGTCACTTTGAATGGTCATCAGTGCTTGTTGCAATCCTTGAGATAAAAGGATTTTTCATGATCATTCAAAGGCATTGGGAGTTAGGTGTTCGAAAAAAAATTCTTAGTGAGCCCTACTCTCAGTCAAGGGTTTGTAATAGTTTTTGATTCAGTGTTTTTTGATGAAAGAAGAAAGTTGCAAGTCTAAGTTGTAATTTGCAAGAAGGGTGTCTTGTGATTCATTGTATACATAGAAGGAATTCATCATACTTAATACAAATATCTGATTCTTATCTCTCCTTTGTGTCAAGTCAAGTAAGCTTTGAGTTTTCTAGCTCATTACATAGTGTTTTTATGTATGTATCTTCATTCTTGAGCTCTAATCTAGGATTGGATTAAACTATGCTCTAGATGGGATATGGGTTTGCCCTTGTCTATGTAAGGATGTCTTGTAAGCAATAAAGACTATGATAAATGTATTTATGGCTATGAATTCTCTGATATTCTCAAATTTGTGTGTCTTTGTGTCTAAGAACTCTTGCCCAATGGATGAGGCACTGGCCTAAATGAGTATTCCTCTTGTTAACATACACTGGTTGAAGCTATTACATTCCAAATATTGAAATCAATAACCTTTCTATGCTTTAGGTCTTTGGTTGTGTGGTTGTGTTACCCAATAGTAATGGAGAGTCAATGAATGTGTGGTTAACATTTAGTACTTTCTTACTATCAATCTATTATTCAAACCTAGTCTTTGGTGTGTAAAGTATAGTTTTCACTGGGTTAGGTGCACCTGCCTTGGTTTTGCAGAGCCAAAAGTGAAGAGGGTAGTCTTGTCCCTATAGTTGGTCTAGTTACCCTAAGATCCTTCTACATTTTGGAATTTACCTATCCTAAAAATCTATCTGAGGGTATATCGGCAGCCTAAGAGCATAAGCATCCATTTTGAACACCAACAGGCAGAAAGTCTGGGGATTTTCCTCTCTTTTCAAGTTTCTCAAGGTTTGATTACGGACTTACATCCTACTTCTGGAGGGATTATCTATTCGCATGAACAATTTTTTGATGATACAATTTTGATGGGAGAATCTTTAGTGAAGGAGGCTAGGAATATGAAAAAGGTGCTAAATGTGTATACTAGCGCTACTGGTCAAATCATAAATTTGGAAAAGAGTGCTCTGTATTTCTTCAATACTCCTGAAGCTAGAAAAAATAGAATCTCTGCTATTCTTGGGTGCAAGATAGGAAGTCTCCCAGCTTCTTATCTTGGATTGCCTCTGTGCACGAAACCATAGTCCAATTTCTAGAATGAAATTCTTGATAGATTTCAAAAGAAATTGGTGAGTTGGAAAGGAGCGATTCTCAGTCAAGCTGGGAAAGTCCAATTGCTGAAATCTACTTTGCAGAATCTCCTGGTTTATGCCCTTAGCCTATTCAAAATTCCTCAAAAATTTTCTAACTTAATAGAGAAAATTCAGAAAAGGTTCTTATGGTCTAGAGTGGAAGAGAAAAAGAGACTTAGTCTTGTGGCCTAGGAAAAGATATGAAAGCCTAAAAAGATGGGGTGTCTGGGAATAAGGAGCATCAAAGTTACTAATAAAGCTCTTCTAGCTAAGCAATGCTGGAGAATTTTTGAAGAAGAGAAAGAATGGAATTTCATATTAAAAAGGAAATACCATCTTAGTAATCTTGAAGAAATCATCCAATCTCAGTATGATGTCCACGGTTCTTTTATTTGGAACAGCATTTGTAAAGGTAAGAATCTCATTAGTAAAGGTGCTAGATGGAAGCTAGGAAATGGTAGGAAAATTCTTTTTTGGAATGATAAATGGATGTCAGAAAAGCCCTTGATAGAAAATGAAGAGTGGGGGAATGCTATTCAAATCTATAAAAACTCTATAGGAGAACTGGTCAGTGATTACTGGAAAAATGAAGATTGGATAGACCTTGGGTAGATGGATAACAGATTCAAAGAATTGAAGAAATAATTAAATAACTGGTTTATAAGAGAAGAAGAGGATGATAAAATTATATGGGGTCTGACAAATTTTGGAAAGTTCTCAGTTGCTTCTACATCGTTACTTCTTCTCCCCAAAGAGGCTCCACCTCTGTGCATGCAGGTATGGAACAAGGATGTTACTATTAAAATTAACATGTTCTTCTGGTTGCTTGTTCAAAATAAAATTCTCACACAAGATAATCTCTTGAGAAGAGGATTACAAATGCCCAATAGGTGTGCCCTATGTTAGCATGATGCTGAGGACTGCAATCACCTAATGATTCATTGTTCTTATTCTAGGGAGGTGTGGGACACTTTCATGTCCTCCCTTGAATTCATATGGGTGAAACCTAACTCTATCCAGGAGTTCTTTCAGCAGTGGTAGAGCCCTTTCCATGATCAGAATGCTAGGATTATATGGAAACTCATCTTTCCCCACTTTTCCTGGCTCATCTAGAAGGAGAGGAATAATAGAATATTTAGAGAGAAGGCCCCTCCTTCTGTGGTTTCCCATTCTATTTATAGAAGTATTATGGAAATATTTAGATGCCTGGGAAGGAAAGATAGTAGCCTCTGGGACCCTCAACTAGAGAAAGACTACATGATCTTGTGGGAGAGATTAAAGAAGGGTCAGAATCAGAATCCTAGAGATAATGTTAAGTGGACAGTGCCTCCTAATGGCTAGGTTAAAGGGAACTTTGATGGCTCGGTGAAGGGAAATCTTGGAAGGGCTCGAGGTGGAGGGTTAATAAGAGATAATGTTGGAAATTGCTTAGGAGTGATTGTTGTCCCGCTAGGAACTCAAACTAGCCACGTGGTGGAGGCACAAGCTGCTCTGTATTTGGTTATGATGGTGAAAGATATGAGATGCACAAAATTATGGCTAGAAGGTGACTCTTTAAATATAATA
Organism: Chamaecyparis obtusa; assembly: GCA_027943335.1. NCBI lineage: Eukaryota > Viridiplantae > Streptophyta > Pinopsida > Cupressales > Cupressaceae > Chamaecyparis > Chamaecyparis obtusa. Next base: position 123,279 of record BSBK01005777.1, read on the forward strand.
AATGCCATAAAAGGGAATTATGTCAGTTCTTGGATGATAGAGCATATTATCAATAAAATAAATCTTTTATTGAATTCCTTTGAAGAGTACCATGTCACTCATGTTTATTGAAAAGGCAATAAACCAGTGGACAGGTTGGAAAATGATGGTACATTATCTGACATCACCCAAAATTGGAGAGGGGAAGTGAATCTTAGGAGTGCGATTTCCAGTCTAATCAAATATGATAGAATTAATCACAATGAAGGAAGGATCACTTAAATTAATGATGGAAAGGACTAATCATTTATCGAGGAGGCTTGCTTGCAAGCTGAAGCATGGGTACTTTACACTACAGATAATAAGGCATGATCAATGGGTTAATCTTGAAAAACAAAAAAGCTTCGTGAATTGGAGAAGTAAGGCGGAGAAATCTAAAAAAAAGCTGAACCAGTGCATGAAAAACCAAAAAATTATGGGAGGGGGCTTGAAGAGGGAGGAACCCTCTAACTGTGACAAATGGAGACAGGATAGAGATGCGTGGAAGAAGCTCAAGAAGGGGGGGGTCACTTAGTTTATGAAGAAGCTTCATGGCCATAACAAAAAGACTACGGCATTATTTGCAGAAGGCTGGAACAATGGTAAGGTGTTTCTTTGGGGCAAATCTTTCAAGCTTACTATTACTAACCTAGCTAAAATTACTGGATTACCTGTTGATGGAACCCATTTTCACAAAGGTAATCATAAGCTAGGAACTGATGCATTTTCTATCTTTCCTAAAACTGTGGAAGAGAAATCCCTTATGACCAAGGGGAAGGGGGACTATGTGGACATATCCAATATTGAAGAATTCTGGGCTAAAATTCTCAAGGCCATGATTGAATACTTTACCTTGGATGGGAGATATTTGAAAATTTACAATTTCCATTTTGTTTTTGCTAATCACTTCAGGCACAAAAGGAGAATCTCTTTTCCTTATTACCTGCTAAGTTCTTTGAATAGCAGCATTACTAGTCATAGAAAAAAGGCTTCTAACCTTGTGCTGCATGAAGAGTTGATTCTCCTTATATCTGAGCATATTAGGGATAACATTCTAGACCCTATCCCCAAAAAAATCATGGAGAAAAGAAAGGTGAAGATTGAGGAGATGGAACTAGAGATGAGTAAGAAGAGAAGGATTAAAAAATAAAAACTCCCACCTGCCCCTAACAAATCGAGAGGAAAGGGTTTTATTGTGGAAGACAGTGAGAAGGAGACTGAAGAGGAAGAGATAAGTTATGAGAAAGAGGAAGAGGAAAGGAATGAATGGATTGAGGAGGGGAATGATGACAAAGAGGAGAAAAGTGATGATGAAGATGATGATAAGGAGGAAGCAGAGGAGGAAGAGGAAGGAACCCTTGATGGCTCTTCAGAAGATGTAACTAAAGACACCCCTGTTATTATTGAGGATGTTGAGAAAGAAGAGGTCGGTACTATTTCTGTGGAGGAAGTTTTTTATCCTCAGAATGTTCCTAAGGAAGGAAAAATGAATAATGCCATGTCTGAGATAGGGGAAGGAAAAACCAATGAGGAGGAATTTAAAGATGACGATGCTTTTTTAGAGGGTTTCAAGGGTGGCAAGAGAAGGATGGAAAGGAAGCTAGTTTTTTTCCTTCAGCTAGTGAAATTGGAGAGGAGACCTCTTTAAGAGGGGAGGATGGGAAGGATGAGAAGGTCATGCTAGAGAAAAACAATAATAAAGAGGAATCTGGAACCTTTCAGAGGGATGACCTTCCAATTAAGGAGAAGATCAATGTGGAGAAACAGGAGGAGAATAGGGACTGGAAGAAGGAAATGCAGGAAATGGAAATCCATATCCAGGATATGGAAAAAACTATGAATAACATGAATACTAAAATGGGTATTATGGAGAATAAGTTTTTGGATAAGGTCAAAAATAAAGATACTAAGGATGATGGTACTACTGAGATGAATAAGAAGGTTAAAGATAAGATGAAATATTTAGAGAATAAAATCAATAACAATGACAGCATGATAAGAGGTGTCCTAAATCATAGCAATGAGGGTCTGAAGGTGACCATTAAGAATTTGAAGGTGTTGCAAAATTACCTAGAAAGGAATATGGTAGAAAAAACTACTATCACTATTGAGGAGGATGTTGGAAATATAGGGCCGGGGATGAGAACTAGAGGTCGCATCCAGAGAAAGGTCCCAAAAAAATCTACTGAGCTGAAGGAAATATAGGATACTCTCCAGAAGATGGAAGATCTCCAGAAGAAGGCTGAGGAAATGATAAAAGATAAATAGTTTGCTGGGGCTGGTAGATGTTTTGATGTTAGTCTATTTGTCTATTGTTTTTTTTCCAACTGTTAGACTATTGTTCACTGCTGTGGGTTTCCAGTAGCTGTTTCATTTTGTTGTCTTTTTTTCTCTATACTTTGTTGTTTTAAACTCTGGTTTTGGGTCCATGTAAAACTTGTTTTTACCTTATTCAAAAACTATTTTATAGCTAACAAATTGGTTTATAATAAACAAAGTAATTTATAATGAATAGATCTACCTATAGTTACCTGAATAATTGATAATAAAAATAAAACATAGGATCTCCTAATTTATTTAAGCCACTTTCTAAACATTTATGAAAATTAACAATCAAAATATCAATTACATACCAAACATCCAAGGATCCCACACAAAAGAAATTTATTTGACTATTGTTTGATTATTATATAGCTTATACAAACATTTAAAATGGAGTAGCAAATGTTAAAGACAATGAGATAATAAAATGAACTCCATAACGATATGCAGAGGCAAGTGACATATTTGAAATAGTGCCAATTTGGAGAAAAGGTTATGTTCTTAATGTCTAATGTCTTATGCACAAGCTGGCATGAGTGAGAAAGAAAGAAGAGTATTAATTTATAAATATATAGCCACCTCAAAACCAATGTCTCCAAGACCTCTTTGATGGCATTGGAGATAATTCCATTTGGCTACTTTTGACAGTAGTTGTGTATATTCTGCAAAAAAATTCTGGGCATTTGTCAAACGGCATGCCAAAATGACGTTAACCTCTAGATTGCTTAAAATATTATTGATACTCTCCGATGACTACTATTTCTTTCTACTTATTTGTGTGTTCTAGGTAAAATATTTTCACAAAAGCACCGCCATCAGCAGAAGTTGCAAGCATGAATGACAGGTTAGAATACTTCTGCAATGACAAACTCCAAAACAAAATACACAAATGCTAGCTTCTTATGGTTTTTCCCCTTTCAATTTCATTGGATCATAGCAATATACAGAGATTTGACCTAAATAATATCTACATTTGATCTCACCAATATTAAGAGCTTTAACACACATCAACCTAGAAATAATATTTACTAATGTTTGTAGCAATATAAATAAAAATTCTACTTAAGTGTTGATGAAAAAATCTGAGATTATCAAAGACTCTTCCCTGTTAAAAGAATTTAGCTCTAGACATAAATAAATACACTGGATTATTTTCTCTGTGATCCATTTTCAGCCGATCAGATTTGCGGAAAAATATCTAACTTAGCTAGCAATCATCATTTACTAAAATTTCAAGTAAAATAAAATAAAGAGTTGTGACATAAATAACATCCACCAAACGTATCACACTCTATTCAGGAATGGGAGAAAAAGGATGCTTGTATAACGTACCTGCACACACAATCTACTCATGCTCTATACGATGTTGAAGTCCAACTCTCCTGCAAACTACCTTCACACACAATCTACTCCTGCTCTCTGCGATGATCAAGACTAAGTCTCCTGCAAACTAAAATGTACGATATAATTAGATTATCTAGAGTGGAATACAACTACAAAAACAAAAATAGCTTAAAAGTGTTGCTAAAGCACTTGTAACAAAGAGGGGATGGTGATCATTACCTGCAAAATGCAAATGTATCAAACTTGCTATCACAGACACTATGAAAACATGAATTGTACAATGAACAATATATGGGAGGATTGATTTGTCCTCTATCATAACCGAAGACTGTTCGCTATTGTAACTGATGACTTTTCATATCCTTAGCTTATGTGCTATTGTAACTAATGACACCTTTTAAGTAGCTAATTTTCATATTGAAATTTGATTATACTGGAATGTAATGTTTTGAAGAAATTGAATAAATTGGAATGTGCTCTACCGTAATAGCTAATCAAATTACAAACATCTAAAAAGAAAATGAAAATGTATATCTTATAATAGGGATAAGCGCATAACTCCTCCACGGTATGTTAGCACGTAACTGATCCACCATATGTTAGCATGTAGTTGCTCCACTACTAACTCTTCATCACACTTGTATCTCTTAAAATTCTATCATCCACCTCACAAGACGTGCAAATGGTTGTCTATTTTTTTCAAAAAAGCCAATTGTTTAAAATGAAAATTGATGTCACTTTAGGAACCCTCTCGGCTTAATTATTAATTAAGTTCAAATGATATTGTGAAAGTTCATTATCAAATTTTCTATTCTTCATTTTTTTATGTTGGAACAAGTTGATTAGTTTTGGGAATGCTTTGTATATTTTTTCTTATATTATTCAAGAAATTATTTTTTAGATTCATAACATAAAATAATTTATAGTTTGTTTAATTAAGACATTGAAAAAATGATGTATTGAAATTACACAATTGAGGTTTAAATCATTCAATTAGAACAATATTTAAATTACACAAGTTCAATCATATGATAAATGTTCCATCAACTTGATACAAGTTTAGCTTTTTCATAACAAGTAATTTTCATGTGTGTTTGTGTGGTGATTTACCTCTCATGCCTACTTCAATTTTAACAAATGTGAGTAACAAATCAAAATAATGGGTGATTTGACACCTCAATAAAATATTAGTCTACAAATGATAAATTGCATATCATTGACAAACATACTTCTTGAAGTTGAGTATCATTGCACTACTAGTTAGTCAAATACTTAGAGTATTGATGGAGATACTTTTTTAAAAAGAAAGGGCAAATGATTTTGACCTAGAGCTATGATCTTGTGAGTTCAAAATGGTGCACCTCATCCCCATTTAAATATTTAACAATATTTTTACTATTATTCACCATTAAATAAAAAATTATTCAGCTCTATAAATTTATAAAAGGATAAAGATTGTTTCCATCAAATAACTTTATTTCTAGATGTATGTGTCTATTATAAATGTGCAAGCCTTCTTTTAATAAAATCAAAATTTATATAATCTCAAAAGGGAAAAAATAAAAAATAAAAGCCTCCAGAAAGTTCATTTATTGTTTAAAGGAAATTACTTTCTATGCCCCATGCATTTCAAATGGCTTTAGGTTGAGCTTGGAGGGGGAAAAGAGGTAAAAGTCTTCATGGTAATCTAGCCCCAACTTTAGGAGACTAAACTCAATGCTTAAGTTAAGAGTTTTAGCTACCTAGGGAAAAGGAAGGGACTAAGAAATCCCCTAGAAAAGAATGAACAACAAACTCTGTCAATATATGGCGATTTATAAACAAGAACAATAGTACTAATAGAAACATCTAGTTCCTTGCATAGTAACAGCATTCCTTTTAAGTGGACATCGGGTTTCAATAAAGGAAAGACACCACCAAAGTAAGAAATAGAATCCTTATCGATATGAGTAGTTGTCGATGTAAAGGAAATAGCATGGTGCTTTTTCAACCAGAAAATAATGGTCTTCAATGGATAAAAAATTAGTCGTATAATTTGTAAAGACAATGAAAGCTAGGGCCACCGTAATATGCAAAAATAGTGAGATGAAAAAATTTATCAAGACAATGTTAGCAAGGAACAACATTTGTAAAGGATGCTAAAACTTTTTATGTCAAAGAGAAAGTATATCCAAGCTTGTAGTGACAGTTTAAATAACTTGTTTTTCTAAGGATCAACATTCTTTTTTATGCAGAAACATCAAAAACCTCATGCAAGGATACAAAAAAATTACAAAAGAGGGATTTGCATCAAAGGTATGGTTTCGTATGCATTATTAAAAGCTAGTGTCTATACAGCCATCAAAAGCCTAAATTTTAACAAGAACGGTATAAAGAAAACTAAGTGCCACCTTGGTAAAATTTAAGTTTTTGATGGTTTCCTAGAAGTCTCCTTATTAAAAAGGATTCCAAGTTCTCTTTCAACAGATGAGATTTGAGGAAAGATTATTGGTCCATAGCAGTGATCTTTAAGGAAGGAAACCATAGAAGTAGAGTTTAATGGGCTCATTCCTCTCAAAGCAAGATGATTAAGTTAAGTTCTTGATTATTTTAGTTACAATCTCATGTGTAGAAAGGTTTAATTATCAAGGGCTTCATTAGAGATTCATGGCTACTCTTTGAAGATATATTATTGTTATTCATGTTAAACCTTTGGTAATTCGGTCATTGATGTCAATAAGATATGATATCCAGGTATCTCAGATAATCAGTTATGATAATGGTACACAATATGCAAGTTGATATGAGACTAAGTTCGTATGGTTCAAATGAGGTTGAAATAATTGTGAATGTTCTCTTAAATTAATACAATCATTATTAATTCATGAGATAAAGTGTTAAGTATATAACACTTAATATTATTAATAATTGATTATGAAGCCTATAATCCCATAACTACCTCTTTTCAGTCTAAATGATTTTTAACCTACTAATTGTTAAGGAAGACACCAACTATAATACATTTTTGTAAATGGGACTCTAAGATCTAGAATGGGTATTCATTAGTTTCTGCAAATCATGTGTTTGGAGGATGAAATATTTTGTCGACCAGAACTGGTTTAGACAGTTATATAACCATTTTTGGCAGTTTGATAGTTTTTAGTCGAATGGGTTTTTTAACAAGTTTTTGATCAGTTCAAAAACTATAAATAACTTTTATAAAGAGGGGAATCATATTTCCAAATGGAGGAACAGGTGTTTTTAAAGGTTTTGTAGGTTTTTGGGTGTAATAACAATCAACTTCAAGAGGAATATGCAGGTAGACATGGCACCTTAAAGAAGGGTATTAAATTTTGATCTTCAAAAGTGCATTATATGAATTGAATTTTGTTTCAAATGTTTATTAGAGAATAAGGAGGGTTTATTTACTGATTCATAAGACATTTATATTAGTTTTTTTAATCAGATTAATCAATGGCATATGAAAGCATATTTGGGTCTTTAATGTATTGAAGGAAAACTAGTGAATTTATCTTTCAAGAAGATCAACAACTTGGAGACTATTGAATTAACTCATCTTCTTGCATTTAGATATTATAATTTTAATCTAATTATACATTTGAAGAAGAATATACTTTTTTGATGTAAAAGGGAACAAAGTTGTAAACAGAAAGAGAAGTATATCCTTCTTGATGTTTTCAACCTAGAGTAGAATTATTATTTCATGATTCAAGTATTGTAATAGAGATGACCCTCTGATTTTTAATTCATCTTTCTGCATGTTAGAATTTGGTTCTTCTTAATCTTCTTGAAGTGGGTGCTTCAAATAAAGGGGATTGGTGTTCCTTGAAATAGGTGTCTCTAAAACAAGGTGTTGGTGCTTCCCAGAGTTGTAGCTCTAAAAAATTTTCCCAGGCTAATAAAGTTTTAGATCCAAAGTGGTTTTTTACTCTAAGGGGTTTTTCACTATAAATATTGTATAATTTTCTCTTCTTGCATTTATTTTTCTTATTTCATAACTTCATGAACTATAATTGTAAAAGTTGAAAAGAACAAGTTTTTAAGCAACCACTGATTCACCCCCCTCTAAGTGGTGTTTGTATTCTAACAAGTGGTATCAAAGAAAGGTTACCTACATAAATTTTAACAACTTTGGGTATATTTTGGTTGAGTGGAATACTTATCTACAATGGCTCAAGTAATTCTTCAAGGGTACATATTCTTGATGGATCAAATTATGCTTTTTGGGAAGGAATGATGCAAACATACTTGATGTCTATTAGTATTGATGTTTGGGCTTTAGTTGTTAATGGTTATAAAGTTCCTAATGATTTACCTACATATTATAATGAAAAGAAGAAGTATGAAATTGATATGAATGCTAAATTTGGTATATTTAACAGTTTGTCTAAATCTATGTGTTTGTTAAGGTAATGCATTGCAGATCTTCTAAAGAAGTATGGGAAAAATTAAAAAATACTTATCATGGTAATGATAGAGTTAAATAAACCAAGATACCAAATTTGAAATAAATATTTGAAGACCTAAATATGGATGATTATGAAAAGGTAGAAGACTATCTCCTTAAGATAGATGAAATAGTGAATGACATAAGAGGACTTGATGAAACAATTGATGATATTGATGTTGTAAAGAAAGTTTTAAGATCTTTTCCCAATAAGTTTGATTCTAAAATATGTTCCATAGAAGAAAATAGGGACATTAACAAATATACAATGCAAGATATTCATGGATCACTTGTAGCTTATGAAATGAGAAAGTTTGGCAAGCAGGAATCCACAAGAAAAGAAGCATCATTCAAAGTAGAAAAGAAGATGAGGCAAGTCTCATTAGAATCAGAAGACCTTGATGTTCTTGAAGCACATCTCTCAAGGAAATTAAAGAAAGAAGCAGGTAAATACAAAGGTAAATTTTCTTTCAAATGCTTTAATTTTGGTAAAATAGGACACTTTCCATCTAAATGTCCTTATAATAGTCATGATGAAGTAGATGATGAAAATGAAGTTTTATTCATGGCTATAGAAACTACTTGTCAAGAATCAGATAGTGATGATGATGTTGAACTTGTTAAGGCTGATTTAGAATGTGAATTTCTTTATGCACTTAAAAAGATCAAGGAATTAAAAAGGAATTTAAGTATTCAAGAAAATCAATTCATAAAGGAAAAAGATAATTTTGAAAGAGAAATTAAGGAATTAGATCATCAAACATATTTAAAACTTAGACTAGATCATCAACATTAAATATAAAGTATACATATTATCGAATGTACAAATATAAGTAAGATGATCAAACAAAGGTCTCAATTATATAGCATGTCATTTACATCATTCATAGTTCATAAACATGTAATCAAAAATCATTCATTCATAGAATCAAACATGTATATATTAAACATGTATATATTAAACACATAGATTGAAAGTATGTAAACAAATGTATATATTAAACATCAAATTCATATGATCAAACATGTACATGTATAAATTAAACACATGTAATATATTGAAAGTATCATTTACATTTATATAAATTAAA
>BSBK01005777.1:137500-200000 GCA_027943335.1 Chamaecyparis obtusa
TGGATATGAAGTTGTGTTTGATGATCATGGTTGTCAAATGATATTTAAATCAGGACAATTGCTTGCAACAAGTAAAAGATCTAAAGGAAATATATACAACTTAAAAGATATCACAAATGTTAACAATCATGAAGATGTTTGTCTTATGGGATGGCTGAATGAAATTTGGTTATGGCACAAAAGATTTGGGCACTTGAACTTTGATAACTTGGTAAAAGTTAGTAAGCTTCAGAAAGTAAGAAGTGTGTCATGTATAAGTAAGCCAAAGAATGTTATTTGTGAAGGGTGTCAACATGGTAAACAAACAAAGGCATCTTTCCCTTCCAAAGAATATTTTTCTTCTAAACCATTGCAGTTAATACATACTAATTTGCGTGGTCCTACAAGGACAATGTCATTAAATGGTGAAAACTATTTCATGATTTTTATAGATGATTATACAAGAATGACATGGGTCACTTTCTTAAAGCATAAATCAGAGGTATTTAACAAGTTTAAGATTTTCAAGAAAATGGTTGAAAAGGATACTGACATGAAGATTGAGTTATTACGATCAGATAAAGGTGGTGAGTTTACTTCAAATGAATTTGTTGATTATTGTGAACAACATGGCATCAAAAGGTAATATAGAGAATCTAGGAAACCTCAAAAAAATGGAGTTGTTGAGAGAAAGAATTGAACAGTGAAAGAAATGGCAAGGACTATGTTAGATGACTCTAAAGTACCAAATAGGTATTGGAAAGAAGAAGTTCACACAATAGGATATATTTTAAACAGGGCACAACTAAGGGTAAAAACTAAGTACACTCTTATGAGTTATGGTATGGACATCTTGCTTCTGTTGAGCATTTTAGAATTTTTGGAAGTGTTACCCCAACTGATGAGATTGTTGATTGTTGATAAGGTCAACCGAAAAATGAAAGGTATGTAGAAGGATCAGATCAGTTGCTATGTTGTCATTGATGTCAAGTGTATTGACTTACTAATTTCAAGTTGCCATATCAATCTAAAATATATGATGTTGAGAGAAGAAATGGTTGGTAAAGACATAAGATGAAATAAAGAAGTGATGTTAAGTATATGAGCTTAATTGGGCAATTTTTGAATCGGTATATGATAAGGTAATATTGATTTGATTATTTTGCATGATTCAATATAGTGTTAAAATGATGCACAAATCAATTATGTTGATCAGTAACAAAGGATTGAAGTTGCAAAGTGAAAATGAGGAAATAGTGTGTTTTACCAAGCTGGAAACAGTTGTCGGTAAATAAAGATATTGGTCGGTCACAGTTAACCAAGTAGAAATACTTAACCGAGTAGATGAAGTTCGTTAGTTAATTAAAGAATCAAGTAAAAGATGACATCAATTGAAGATTTGGATTGATCTAGAAGATTCTAAGGAAGGAACAAAGTCAGTTAATGAAATCAACAGATCAGAATCGTTAGATATACATAAATGGTGATGATTTAATGATTGGTTTGAGATCCAAGAAAAGTTCAAGTTTTAAGGTAAAGATACAACTGGAAAGAATCATAAAATGTTTTACCAAGATTTATTTTTGATCGAATGGATGAGATTAAGCGGTGATAGGATTAAGCGGCAAAATTTATCTATATAAAGGATGATCATGATGATTATGTTGTTGATGCTGATAATGATGATGTTGATGAAGTATTGATATTCAGAGTAGAAAATCGAATTGAAAAGAAGGCTACACCGAGCAGAACAGAGTTGAAGGAATGTGTGAATGAAGTGAAGAAAAGTAATGAGATGAAGTGTGTGTATTGATCAGCATGAAAGGAACACTTTGAAGATGATAATTGAGTAGAAAGGAGATCTGAATAGGAAAAGGTAGTTGCATATTTTATTAGATTATTTTATTGTTACTTTCTAATCATTGTAGCAGAAAATCTCTTAACCGAGTGGATTTAACTTGGTCCTAATTTCTATATCCTTTGTAAGGTGGTATTCTAACGAATGTTCTAAAGCCCTCTAATAAGGCCACTCATTATAGGGTGACAGATCTAGTCAATCTTTGGTGAAAATCCCCTAATAGGGTCACATCTAGCAAATGTGTTTGTAATATTTAACATGATTGGCTTTTAATCGAGCTCACTTTAGAAGAGTGAATTATTTTGTGGGTGATAATTCCCATAGTGTTTTTCCCAAATTAGGTTTCTATGTTAAATACTAGTGTCATTGTGTGATTGAATATTTTGCATGCTATTTACTAATATTTTGATGAACACTGCTTTGGTCAGTTAAATGGTTATATCTAATTACATAGATTATCTACCGAGTAGATTTTAAGGTTGAAAATATTAAGGGACCTAAGATAACTGATTCAACCCCCCCCCCCGCCCTCTCAGTTATCCAAAAAATGTTATCAGAGCAATTGGTGCTTAGTAGTTTAGAAGACTTGAGATAAAGATCCAAAGATTTATAGAAGAGAGGTACCCAAGCTGAACAAGGAGAGTTTCTCTACATGGAAAAGAAAGATGAGGTTATATTTACAAAATATTTGTGCAAAGATACTTTCGAGTATCTCCAAGAGATATTGGGGGTATTACTCCTTCCAAGTTCAAACTAAGTATCTTAGCACTGCATTAGTCTAGGTAACTTAATATGTATTCTTGATCTAAGAAAAATATATGGAGATTCCCCTCAGAGGGAGCAGTGTGTGTTTTTTCTTTCCTCTATCCTTGATGTCAAAGAGGGAAAGAGAGACAGTGTGAGCATTTGATCTATGTTGGTGAGATTTTATTTATCATTTATGGATGTTGTTGTCAATAAAAAAGAGGGAGATTGAACTAAAAGGGGGAATTTCTTGCAGAATTGTTGTTGATGTTTTTGTTGTTGTTGCAATGATCAATATGGTTAATATTCATGGTGTTGTAGAGTTGATGTTTTTTACATTTGTTGTTATTTTTGTTGAAAAATTGACAGTGTTTGCAAAGTTTTTGACGTTGTTCAATATGGTTGTTGTTGATGGTTTTGTAGATCTAATAGTGTTTGCAGAGTTGTTGATGGTGTTGATGTTTTTTATTTTTATATAGTTGACATTCATTGTAATATACTACTTTTGTGGTTGGTATTGTGCTTAGTATTTATGATATATTATAAATGAGTTTTTGAGGTTTTGTTGGTCCAAAGAATGGTGCTCTAGATGGTTGGTGTTTCAAAAATGTGTTCTAGTGATATTTTGAGTGATGTTCATATTTGAGTGTGGTCTAAAATTCTCTATTGTTCCAGATGTGGTACTATTTTTTTGGTTTCATATCTTTTAATGCTTTAATTTTTAATATTTTGTGTTTGGGTAGTGTCGATACGGTCCTTAAGTGTGGCTGCTAACAGTATTATTTCTTCTTGGGCTCTGGATTTTGTGGCATATGGATACTGTGTGGTTTGGTTAAGACAATGTGTATGGTGGTCCACTTTTTATTCCTCCCACTGTGAGAATGTTTAGTCTGGACCTAATTAAAATTATTCTTTGTTGGTTGACTTGATAGTTTCATGTTTTAAAGGTCAATATATAAATAAGACAATGATTGTGATAGATTGGTAAGGAAATTGTTGGAGATAAAATCTGTCATGTACTATACAAAGTTTTTTGAAAGTGTGAAGTTGGGTTGTGAGAAGAATGTGTGATGTTAGCTAATGGGGGTAGTAAGGCCAAAGGTTTCTTCTACTAGTTGTACTTCCATGGTGGATTTCCTTTTTCTCTCTTCTTTCTTAGGGTAGTGAGCCCACTTGTAGTGAGCATTCTAGTAGTGAGCCACCCATTGTAAAATATCACCTTAATCAATATTTTTTATGAGAATTAGCTTCTTTGTAGTTTTTCCCATCTTAGGTTTTCCACATAAAAAGCTAGTGTTCATTGTGTATGGTTCATGTGTATGCTCTTTCATGTTTACACTTGATTTGGTTGAATAGTTAAAGAATTCATTTACTAGATCTAGATATGTGAAAGTGATAAAATTTTAATCTACAATTGATTTCCCCCCCCCCCCCTCGAGTAGTTGTATGGGACATTCTACATGCACAAGTTGTCAAAAGAGTCATTGTTTTCTAACAAGCACATAAATATGATGAATTAAAAAGATGTAGGATCTCTTGATCACCCATTTCAACAACTCTATCAAACTTGAACACTCACACCTTTACTCTTTCACATTTGTATCACACTAACTTCACATTCAATCCCAATATTTAATCTAATTCAATCCACACCTTAACCACACACACACACACACACAGATATATATATATATATATATATATATATATATATATATATATATATATATATATATATTGGGATAGGAAATATATATTACTGAGAGGGGAGGGGTGAATCAATACCCTCAAAAACTTTTACTGAATTAACATTCTGCAATAGTAGTTTTTATCTAACCAACTGATTTCATTGTTTGCAACATACATTCAAATAACTTGTAAATGTAAAGTGCATGAAAACAAACAATAAAACATTCATGAAATGTAACACATAACACAAGTATTTTGGTTACGTGGAAACCCTTGTTAGAAGGTTAAAACTACGGTGGGGATGACACCAACAAATTCTTCACTACTACAGTAAATAAAGTGATGTCAGTTAATGCTACAATTATGATCACTTCTGATGATCTTACCCTGTTAGGAGTAACATAAGATCAATTAGATCTACCTTATGAAAGGATTTTAGCAACACCAAATAAGTGTGCACTTGGTTAAGAGATTTACAACAGACAGTTAAGTCTACTATGTTAAGAGATTTACAATCCTGCTATAATGGTTAAATGATAACAGAAAATATTTGTAAATGACAACTTGAAATTGTTTGAATCATATCTATGAAATACAAAATAGATTTCACCTTAATGTGTAGAATATTACTATTTGTTCTGCTTGGTAGCCTTGTATGATTATGATAATCTAAATATTGTCTCTGATAACTGCTCATTCATGTAAAGCTTTGTTTGAATTTTGATGTCCTGTAAGAAGCTACTACTTCATGGACTCCTTGTCATGTCTATATCAAAATGACATCTATTAAAATTATATAGAAAATTTCTTTGACCTAGTTAGGTTTACATGAATACGTTTATAGCTCTGTGTAAACTCTTTGCATAGATATATGTGTCATTGTTGATTACTATATCATTTCTTGAATAACTTGGTAAATACTGCATTCCATGTTTGGTGAATTAACCAATGCTCGATGTGTAGAATGCTAAGTGTTCACTGACTCGGTACTCAATAAACTTTGATGCTCAGTAAACATACTCGGTTAAACCTATGTTCTTTTAGCTTTAGGTTCTACCTTATAACTACTCGGTATGAAGGCTCTGTAAGTTCAACTGACTAGCTTGTATAGCTCCTTATTCCATCTTTTACTGACTTGAATAGCTTAGATTACCGATTGATCTTAGTTGATACTAATGACAGCACTTAATGCTCAAATAGAGATAAAAATCTCTCCCTTTGGTATTATTATCAAAACCATAATGTATATGTAACAAATCTCAAAAATGTTCTAACTATTGGCAAGTTGACTATACTATTGTATATGACCTATTATAGTGATTTCATTATGGCAAAAAATTCATATAGTGTTTTGGAGTCAACGCACATCATCAGAAGATAAGAAATTGGCTAAGTACAGAAGACTGGACAATTGGCAGAGCACCAGTAGTTCAGAGCATCAGTGCACGTGCGTATGACCGAGTTTTGGTATGCACCCTAGAAGATAAGATGGTAAGATTATATTCATGCTTATTCTAAGAGTGCATGTTTAGAAGATTCAGTATGACAAAGATACAGATAGTTGAATTTATACAGACAGTGAATGCCAGAACAAAACAATGTATGCAGCCAACTATTAGTAATTTGATTAGCGACTATAATATTATTTTGTAAAGGCTATGTGCCTATTGTAATTAAGTTGTAGACATGTAATTAAGTTTGTTTGTAAACATGCTTGAGCCAATTCAATTGGAATTATTGTATGTAATCAGTTATAGGCTGGCCTAGTTAATTATTTTGATAGCGCATATAAATATGAGATGCACCCTTTGTAATAGGTATGAGAGTTGTTATAGATTCAAGATAAGTAGAGTAGAAGTATGCAAAGATTTATTAAGATGTATTAGATCTTTGCAAGAGGTCAAAGCAGCAGCGCATCAAAGGAACTGATCAGACAAGTAGTGTCACAGTGCCAATTCATCCAGTAGATAGAGTGTGTATCTGAGATCAGAAGGTTGTAGCCTTCACCACTTGAGAAGTGAGCTCTAGGATAGTGTGTCCCCACCCCTAATAGGGTTATTGTAAAAGACTCCTAATAGGGTCTGACCCTTGACAATGTCATTGTACTAAAAGCATTGTAAAGACAACTCCTAATAGGGTTAAGGATCTTCTAACAAGGATCATAAGACACTAGTACAGATTATTAGCGGGTGTCAATTCCCACTGGGTTTTTTACCTATTTGGGTTTCACCGTAACCACATTGGTGTTATGTGTTGAGTTCATGTTTCTTGTTTATTTTAATTTTCATTTCAGTACTTAAGCATTCGAGTTAAGAGTAAATTGAAAAAGATTAATATAGTGAACAATGATTCACCCCCCCCCCCTCTCAGTGTTCCCATTCCTAAAAATTTGTATCAGAGCTCTAGTCCTCAGCAAATAATTTTAACCACTTGAGGATATCATGGACAAGACATAAATGAAACATCTGAAAAGAAATCTTGAAGCTTCTCTTGAAGACCTGGACAGATTTGAAAAGGAAATTGAACTAAAAGAAAAAGTTAGTGATGCTCTAGCAGTCATCAAAAGACTAAGGAAAGATTTAAAAGAATGCTCTACCAATGATTTAGGGATCATGATCAAAAAGCTAAATGAAGAGAACACATCTCTGAAAGATCAGATTGAAGAATTGGATGACAAGCTAACTAACAATTAGGAAGTCCATAATGAACAGATCAAAGAGAACCTTCAACTAAATGAAGAATTGAGGCAAGAAAACATGGAAATCTTGGAGCTAAGAAACAACAAAGAAACTTTGGAATTTGAGTTAAAAGAGGTTAAGAATCACATTGATAAATTACACACAATAAATGATTTGATTGAATCTCAGTTGTATGCTAGGAAGCTTAAAGGAGATACTAGCAGCCTTAGATTCAATGAAGCACAAACTTAGATTGATGACATGCGAACAAGGATGAAAACACCAGAAGACACCTCTGATCCTAAGAAGACAAAAAATTAGACTAAAGATAATATTGAACCATCTAAGGATGAGCATGTTAGAATAACTGAGAGGGGGGTGAATCAGTTATCCAGTGTCCCAAATTAAAATGTATAATCCAAAACAAATTCTTCAGCTTCTGCTACTCGGTAAACATAAAATACTTTCACTGTTTGTTCCTTTACCGATTATTAGTCTAAAATTTCTACTAGTTACCAATCAAATCTAACATGTAATATGCAAAGTATGATAACAAGAAAATATCACAAACAACACATAACACAAGAGATTTAACGTGGAATCCCTATGAAGGGAAAAATCACCTGGGACCGGCAACCCAAAAATGTTCACTCTTCTAAAGTGAGGTCGGTGAAGACCCAACCCTGTTAAAGGTTACAAACACACTTTTAGGTGTGACCATGTTAGAGGATTTTAGAGCAAAAGTTATCATCCAACCATCAGTCACTCTGGGGTTGACAGGATAACAATGTTCACTCTATGAATGAAACATCAAAAGACTTTCATAGTCCACTCGGTTAAGAGATTTGACTATGTATAATGGTTAAATATGTAACAGTAGATGATCTACCTTGAAACAACTTCAATTGTAGTTTATAGATCAATGTTCGGCTCATTCATATATTTCTGATCAATATATCACTTCAGATTCAATACAATATCAACTTACTGTCCATCGGTAATTACTCTATGTAGCTTGGTAATTGTTCTACAATTCAGTTCTCACTAACCAGTATGATCAAAATGCATGAAAACTTGTTCATGCAATAATTTTGTAGTATCTTCTTCTTCCAGCTTCCTTCAACAATGAAACCAATGTCTCTTATATAGACGAGTAAATCATTTTCTTTTTGTCTATCAGATTTTGCCGCTTAATCTCATTCGTTGATTTTGCCTCTTTAACCTTCTTCAGCTGATGTGTTAGTAACACATTTCAATCTACTCCATTAGAGCTTCCTTGAATTATGTTAGTCGTCGATCTTCATAACAAACCTTATCTGTTACCTTGATTTCATACATTTTCTAGCTCATCAATTTATTGGTTAAGCTAATCATTTAATTCCTTTATGTTCTGCTTGGTTAACAAAGAAATGCATCGGTGAACACAAGCTCGGTTAACACTGTGCTCGGTATACACTACACTCCGTTGGTGTATACTGGTCTGCTTCATTTACCGACAACACTACTTTGTGTCTTTCAGCTCTATTCTTCATCATAGATGAATGCAACATAATAAAGTTGATATCATCAAGTCATAGACTCATCAACAAGTTACTCAGTGTATTCCTTATCCTCATCTAACATATACATCTTCCTCATGTAGATATTTCTATTCTTCATCTCTTTCACCTTTCTTTAGATATATCGGTATAGTAACTTACAAGATAAGTATTGTCAAGGTAGTTGACATTAATGACAACATAATACTAATTTAATCATCTTGCATATCTAATCAGAAACTTCTTAGTAATCTTAAATCATAGATTCTTCATTCAGGTTCTAAATCAGTTGTATTTCATCAATCTCTCCCTTTGGCATTGATGGCAACTCAAGTCATATGAAGTGTACCATACACATACCAAACATGTATTCTACAACTCTATGAACAAATGTTGTACAAGCTCTCCCTAGCTTAATATGTTTAATCACTATATTACTACACAGCATTATAAAATATAGCTTTGTCATTATGTAGATATGATCTTTTCAGCTCTCAGGTTCCTATTTCTATTCTTTGTAACTGATCTTCAATGCTCTATTTCTTTCTTTCAGATTATCTCTCCCTTAGATAGTTCTCATCAGTGCATGTTTAACTTTTCCTTTCATATTATTTATCTCTCCCTTTAGCAACAATGCCAAAGAAACAAATAAATAATCAACTCTGTAGTAGCTAAGTAACTCTGTGTTGTCCAATACAATCTTTGTATCTTTGTATACTAATATCCCAATCTATTTTAGTTCTTCAACCTTAATCACAACCTTGAACATTATCCCAAGTGTGAACTATGCTGCATGAACATGTGTGATCTTCTAATAAGTTTAAGTTGATGCAACATCCAGATCACATTAGTGACCGATAGATAGGGGACGGACCCCAAGTCTAGTCCTCAAGTATTCAAATGTGTCCTTCAATAGGGGCTTTGTAAAGATATATGCAAGTTGTTCTTTAGATGTAACAAATTCTAACTTCTCTTGCTTCTCTTGCACTTGTTCTCTTAAGTAATGATACTTAATTGATATATGCTTTGTCTTAGAGTGCATCACTGGATTCTTTGAAATATTAATAGCACTTGTGTTGTCACAGTATATAATCACAAGGTTGGTGATTACCTAATTCATTCCTTCCAACACTTGCTTGATATATGAAATGTTTGAGCAATTAGTAGCAGTAGCAACATACTCTTCTTTAGCTGTAGACTAAGAAATACAAGAATGTTTTTTACTTGTCCAGGTTACAAGTCTTTCACCAAAGAAGAATGCTCCTCCGGTGGTGCTTTTTCTGTCATCCACATTTCCAGCCCAGTCAACATCAATATAGACCTTAAGTTCAAACTTACCTTCCTTAGGATACCATAATCCATAATCCTCTATCTTTTTCAAGTGTCTTAAGATCCTTTTAGAAGCAATCATGTGTGATTCTCTAGGGTTAGCAGAATATCTAGCAACAATTCCCACAACATGTTCTATATCTGGTCTACTGTGAACTACATACATTAGCTTACCAATCATGGATCGGAAAAGTATATGGTTTACCTCTGTAGTTTCATCTTCCTTTGTCAATTTACTTCCAGTAGCCATCGGTGTTCCCATAGGTTTAGCATCTTCCATGCCAAATTTCTTCAAGACTTCCTTTATGTATTTAGACTGTGAGATAAATATCCCATCACTTTGTTGAATCACTTGTAGTCCTAGAAAGAATTTAATCTCTCCGAACATAGACATCTCAATCTTTTTTCTCATCTCATCAGAAAAATATTTACATACATGATCTTGACCTCCAAAAATCATATCATCAACAAATATCTCAACAATAATAATAGTGTCATCAGTATCACCTTTCATGTACAAATTGTTGTTCTCACTAGTTCTTACAAATCCAATACTTAACAAATAAGTATGCAGTCTTTCATACCAGCCTCTCAGTGCTTGCTTCAAACCATATAAAGCTTTATGTAATCTACATATTATGTCTTTTTTGTCGAGATCAATGAATCCCTCAGGTTGTTCTATGTAGACCTCTTCTTCAAGTATACCAATCAGAAATGTTGACTTCACATCCATTTGATAAACTCTAAATTTCTTGTGTGTAGCATATGCAAGTAGCATTCTAACTCCTTCCAATCTAGCAATAGGTGTAAATGTCTCACCATAGTCAATTCCTTCCTCTTATGCATATCCCTTTCATACCAATCTAGCTTTATTTCTTGTCACCTCACCATTTTCATTCAGTTTGTTCCTGAATATCCACTTAGTACTGATAACATTTTTATCTTTAGGTTGGGGTACTAAGGACTAAGTTTTGTTCTTCTCTATTTGTTCTATTTCCTCTTTCATTTCATTAACCCATTCTTCATTCTCTAATGCAACTTTCACATTTTTTGGTTCAAATTCACAAACTAGACATGTACCTTATCTTGCTTTGCTTCTTGTCTGCATGCCAGCTTGTCTGTCTCCAATAATTTGTGTCTCAGGATGATGTATTCTAACAAAACTAGCTAGTACTCAATTTCTTCTTTCTTGTTCATCCTGTTCAGGTTCATGTACTTGCTTGGTAGCTCCATCTTGTTCATCAATTTCCCTTTCCTGTTCCTCTAGGTTATTTTCTTGTTGACCGGTTATCACATGTTGCGACTTTGGTAGATAATCAAGAAGTTCAATGTAAGTGAATCTACCATAGTCTTCTGGTTCTCTTCTACTTTCTTCTATGTTCTTGTCATCAAACTCATCAACACGGACATTAGTACTTTCAATTATCTTATTTGTAACCTTATTCAAACATTTGTATGCTTTACTCTTAGTAGAATATCCTAAGAATATTCCTTCATCACCTTTTGAATCAAATTTCCCATTTCTCTCATCTTTCAAAATAAAACATTTGCTTCCAAAAATCCTACAATAACTTACAGTAGGTTTATGTCCAAACCATAGCTCATAGGGTGTCTGGTTGGTGTCCTTCTTTAGTTGTACTCAGTTAAGCACATACACAGCTGTACTGACAACTTCCCTCCAGTATGTCTGACAAATATTCTTTTGCAGCATTAGTGTTCTTGCACAATCAATTATTGACATGTTCCTTCTTTTAGCAATCCCATTCTGTTGAGGTGTCCTCGGTGCAGAGACCTATCTTTTGATACCATTCTCATTACAAAAATTAGTAAATTCATCAGAGATAAATTCACCTCCTCTATCAGATCTTAAGCATTTTAATTCTTTTCCAGTCTCTTTTTCTACCTTTGCCTTATACCACTTAAACATCATAAATGCTTCAAATTTTTCTTTTAAGAACATAACTATCATCAGTCTAGTATAGTCGTCAACAAAAAGAATAAAATATCTATCACCATAATAGCTCTGAGTTCTCATAGGACCACATAGGTCAGTATGAACCAACTCAAGTATCTTCTTTGTTGAGTAGTCTTTGCTTTTAAAACTAGACTTAGTCATCTTACCTTTCTAACATTCATAACACATAGCATGATCCAGTTTTGACAAGTTAGGCAACCCTCTAACTCTTTTCTTTTTACTAATCTTGATCATGTTATCAAAGTTCCCATGGCATAACCTCTTATACCACAACCATGCAACTTCATCCTTCATTAATAAACAAGAAGATTGCTCAATATCAAGATAAAATAGATTACCTCTGGATTGTGTACCGGTTCCGACAAGTCTTCCTCCATCATCATAGATTTTTACCTTTCTTCTCTCAAAAGCAAGTTGGTGGCCTGAGTTATTTAGCTATGCCACACTTAACAAATTATAGTTCAATCCATCTACCCAGTATGCATTTTCACATTTTATTCTATCATTAATCATCAGTGAACCTTTACCTCTTACCATACAGGGTGCATCATTTCCCATCCTAATAGATCCTCCATCATATTCATCAAGTAGATCAAATTTCTCTATATCACCAGTCATATGATGTGTATAGCCACTATCTATGATCCATGTATCATTTATGCTTACTTTAGAGATTAGTGATGTTTCTTCATCTTTCTCTTCTTCCTTTGAGTCATCTTTCATAGCAACAAATACTACTTCTACATCATCATCAGTATTAGATTCAGATTCAAATTCTTTGGCTATGTAACATACCTTTTTCCCTTTGTCATAGCTATCTCAGTTATCTCTGTTGTTGTGTCGATAGCCTTTGTTAACTCTTCTCCCATAGCTTCCTTCGGATCGGTCTTTGGATCTATCATCATCTTTCTTATTCGAACATCTAGCAGTGATGTGGCCAGCTTCTTTACAATTAAAACATGCTAAAGGTAGCTTACCTTCGTACCCTCCTTTACCTTTGGGTAATCTTTTGGCCATAAGAACTTCAAGCTCATCAAGTTCTTCATCAGTACCACTATCACTATCATTATTCTTACTATTCTTGCTACTAGGTTTACCAATCTTCAAAGAAGTCATGAAAGCAGATTCAACAGATAGTACAACATTGTTGTCAAAGTTATTCAATTCAAAGGTTGTAAACTTATCGATTAGTGTGTCAAGAGTAAGGTTTGATGTAGCTCTTGTTTCATGTATTGCAGAGATCTTGATTGCATAAACTGGTAGTAAAGTTTTGAGAATCTTTCTTATCACTATTTCATCCTCAATAACTCCATCTAATGCTCTAATAGCATGTACTACCTCTTTTAGTCTATTTGTGTATTGCACAATGTTCTCACCTTCTTTCATCTTCATATCATCAAAATGACCTATTAGGCTTTTTGCTCTGGCTCTCTTAACATTCAAATCTCCACTGTATATTAGAGTCAGTTTATCCCACATTGCTTTGGCAGTAGTGCATCCCTTAATGTCTTCCAATTCGGCATTGATATAGGAAGCAGCAAGTTCCATCATAGTAATGTTGTGTTCATGCCTGTCTTTCAATTGATCAAGTGTCAGGGGACTAGGTGTCGGTTCAATGTAGCCATTCTGCATCAACTCTAGTGTTGAGTTCCCAATTCCAGATATGTGCAATTTCATCCAACTTTGCCATACTACAAAGTTTTCTTAGTTCATCTTTGGCACTTCCCTCTTATACATCTTGAGACCTTTGTGCTGGAGTCCTTAAAACTCTATTCTAAGCAACCACTATGCTGATACCAATTGTTAGAATAACTAAGAGGGGGATGAATCAGTTATCCAATGTCCCAAATTAAAATGTATAATCCAAAATAAATTCTTCAGCTTCTGCTACTCGGTAAACATAAAATACTTTCACTGTCTATTCTTTTACTGATTATCAGTCTAAAACTTATACTAGTTACCGATCAAATCTAACATGTAATATGCAAAGTATGATAACAAGAAAATATCACAATCAACACATAACACAAGAGATTTAACGTGGAAACCCTGTGAAGGGAAAAACCACCTGGGACCAGCAACCCCAAAATGTTCACTCTTCTAAAGTGAGATCGGTGAAGACCCAACCTTGTTAAAGGTTACAAACACACTATTAGGTGTGACCTTGTTAAAGGATTTTAGACAAGAAGTTATTGTCCAACCAGCAGTCACTCTAGGGTTGATAGGATAACAATGTTCACTCTATTAATGAAACATCAAAATACTTTCATAGTCCACTTGGTTAAGTGATTTGACTGTGTACAATGGTTAAATATGTAACAGTAGATGATCTTCCTTGAAACAACTTCAATTGCAGTTTACAGATCAATGATTAGCTCATTCATATCTTTTTGATCAATATATCACTTCAAATTCAATACAATATCAACTTATTGTCCGTTGGTAATTACTCTCTGTAGCTCAGTAATTGTTCTACAGTTCAGTTCTCACTAACCAGTATGATCATAATGCATGAAAACTTGTTCATGTGATAATTCGATAGTATCTTCTTCTTCCGTCTTCCTTCAACAATGAAACCAATGTCTCTTATATAGATGATTAAATCATTTTCTTTTTGTCCATCAGATTTTGCCACTTAATCTCATTCATTGATTTTGTCACTTTAACCTTCTTTGGCTAATGTGTCAGTAACATGTTTCAATCTACTCCATTAGATCTTCCTTGAATTATGTTAGTCGTCGATCTTCATAACAAACCTTAGCTGTTACCTCGATTTCATACATTTTCCATCTCATCAATTTATCAGCTAAGCTAATCATTTAATTCCTTTATGTTCTGCTTGGTTAAAAAAGAAATGCATCGGTGAACACAAGCTCAGTTAACACTATGCTCAGTATACACTACACTCTGTCAGTGTATACTAGTCTACTTCATTTACCGACAACACTACTTTGTGTCTTTCAGCTCTATTCTTCATCATAGATGAATGCAACATAATAAAGTCGATATCATCAATTCATAGACTCATCAGCAAGTTACTTAGTGTATTCCTTATCCTCATCTGACATATACATCTTCCTCATGTAAATATTTTTGTTCTTCATCTCTTTCACCTTTCTTCAGATATATTGGTATAGTAACTTACAAGATAAGTATTGTCAAGCTAGTTGACATCAATGACAAATACTAATTTAATCATCTTGCATATCTAATCAGCAACTTCTTAGTAATCTTAAATCATAGATTCTTCATTCAAGTTTTGAATTAGTTGTAGTTCATCAGAGCGAAATCTAGTGGACCGAACTTGTTATGCATGTAACAAGAATGGACATATAGCTAGGAACTATAAAGAGGTAAGACCTTTCAATGGTTACTGTTATTCATGCAATAAATTTGGCCATAGAGCTATGAATTTTAAGACAAGTCAGAAGAATAAGACTCAGCATAATCAGAGAAATCAGAATCAGCCGAATATAAGAAGTTCTCATAATGTTACATGTCAGATATGTAACTATTATGGTCACTCAACTAGACAGTGAAAAATGGTAACCCATGTCAATGCGCTGAGGAATTAAAGGCCTCCAGTTATTTTTCATTCATGTAACAAGGCTGGACACATCTCAAAGTTCTGTAGATCAAGAATGCAAAGTCAGGAAAGCCCTAAAAAGCCAGAAGAATCAATACTAGATACTGAAGGAGAAGTCAAGTTTGTGAAATCTTTAGAAGATGCGAGCTTTATTTGGTTAGAGGCAAAGAAGGATAAGGTTGATGAGAATGTATTGGATGCATCCACAGTGGATGCACCCTCTACATTCGGATGAATGACCCTCAGGATCATAGGGGGAGCTAATTTAGCTCTAGACCCCTGTGTGGCCGGTATACTCACCCTTAGAGTATGCGCCTTTGGATTTAACCTTTTGGAGACTAGAAGAACCTATGTGCAAGAGTGCGCTAGCTAATTGATAGCAGAATGAAATTTGGAGATTTTCAATGAAAGTCTAGTTTACGTAGCAAGCATTAATGGAAAAAATTTTACTTTAAAGTACATAGAAGCTTGTAGATCACTCATTACATTCAAGTTTAGAGCAATTTAAGAGCACAGAAGCCATAGTAGTTGATTGTGAAGGATTACAGATTGATTCATCAGCAAAGCAGTGTGTTTGATCAGTTACGAAAGCCCTAATCCATCGTGTTGATTCAAAAGTTCTTGGAAATCATTAGGAAAGTGATATACAAGTAAGTGATGGTTAATCCTATTGTATTTGATGTTGCAGAGAAGAAAAGATATGTATTTAAGAGGCACCCGTTCAAATCTACATTGGATGACCTAGAAGGGGCATTCTCCCACACTCCTATGGGTGTTATGCATGTCGAAGACATTTGTGCATACATATATTGTAAGAAGGAGATAGTATGACTTGACAAGAAAAGAGGGCACTTAGAAACCATGATGAAAATAGATAAAACCTTCCTACATGAGTATGCGTAGTTTAAAAACCACTCGATAATTGAATATGCTATAGCATATGAGTTCTATGAGTCTGGATGGATAAAGATTCTACTTAGAAGGATTCATGATGACCTATTCTAGATAGGTGAAGTGTCAGTTAGGATTACAGGCAACCGAATCCATGAGATGATAGGTCTCTCTAAGAAAGGGATCATTCTTCTAGTAGGCAAGGATGTGAGAAATCTTTTTGAGAAAACATGCAAACCAAGAATTGATAGGCACAGAATGACTATAGAGCCTATAGAGGAAAATGACATCAAATTGATGTCTTTGATTTTAGGGTATAGGTTTCAACACACTAGCAGAGTGAATAGTGTGTCTACGGCCACAATTCTTGCAGCAATAAGACTTATGAGAGAAAATGGAGAGTTTAATCTATGCAAGATCCTACACGCACAACTGATAGACAACATCAAAGCCACTAAACATGACAAGACCAAAATATTCAGGTTTGGGTCTTTGATCATATACATGTACTTCCACATTCTTGGAAAGGTGTCAGATTTTTATTTGGACAAGAGTATGCCTACAATGCCACAAATATCATTTAAAGAAACTATTGAGACTACACTAAAGGACTACATGACACTGGAATTGAAGACATTTAGGGCCAAAATGTAGATGAGATACAGGATTCTAGAAAGCATTGTTGAAAAGTACAAAGATAGCATTTGCTTTATGGTAGAAACTAATGTAACTTGTATGGAAGTAGTGGAGCCAAGAACAAAGTGGATCCATCCACTTGGATATGAGGTTGATGAACAAGTTCAAGAAGCATATGCACAAGTATTGCTATCAACCCCTAAGGACCCTAATGATCCAAGATGGGGGACTTATGAAGAGAAAACAAGATAAGTTGATGATGTTTTGAACAGCACATCAACTAAATGAAAAGTGGCTAAGGTTACTTCTAAGATCCTTAGAATTCATGGAGTAACTCAAGAAGACCTTGACAAAGCAAGACAAGAAAAGATTGCTTTGGGAATTGAGAGCGCATCAACAGCAGAAGCAAAGGAAGATGATCCCAAGTTAAAGAAGGTCAAGATTGAGAAATCTGAAGATCCTAAGGATAAACAAGATGTTGCCCCTCCTGCACCCACAGAAATAATTGACCTTACTGCTCCTCTAGAGTATAAGGCAATACCTAAGAGGAAGAAAGAAATCAGCACTATTCATCCATCCTCGTGAGAAACAAGAAGTAAGAAGAACACTCAAGCACCTCCAGAAGTAAGTTTCAAACCTAGTCTCAGTATGTTGAGTACAAGGATTGTTGAGGAAGGCAGGATAGATCAAGTAGGAAAATTCTATGAGAAATACAATGAAATAGATAAATCATAAATTCATGGAATGATTATCAAACATATGCTAAAGTTCAAAAAGACAGTCCTAGAACTGAAGACAATGATTCCAGATAATGTGTGGAATATCTTAGAATTCCTAAAGAGATAGGCTATTGAAGAGGATCAAAGGATAAGAGAAAAGACTTTAGATAAAAACTCTCCCAGTATGTTCTCTAGAAGAGAAGACCTTGTTGTTAGATTTGGTGAAACCACAGCTCCGGACTAAGACAAGAACACTACACATCATGGACAAGAATTATGAGTTGATTGCAAAGGAAACAGAGAAAGCTTTTGAGAAGGTATTCTTAAATAGACACATGTATCCACCCACTGTGCCCTCTACACAAGTGCCCTATAAGGAATTCAAAGTGCTAGAGCCCACTAATGTACCATTTACAAGTCCTCAAGATTCAGTGCCTACAGTTGAAACTCCTGCAGAGGTAGAAAAATATGCACCCATGATAGAGACATCAAAAGATAACACTATCATCATTGATAATGTATAAATAGCCATGGCGTCCATAGATAAAGACTTGGATAAGTTAGAAGAGGCCTTTGTAAGCACACAAGAGGCTAAAACACTATGCAGTGGCAATTCACCCAAGATACAACAAGAAGGTAAAGAAGAAGAGACACAAAAAGAAGAAGAAGAGACACAAAAAGAAGAAAAAGAGATAGAAAAAGAAGAAGAAAAAGAAACACAAAAAGAGAAAGAGATAGAAAAAGGAGAAGAAAAGGTAAAAGGAAATGAACCAATAGATGAGCCATCTATTGAAATGACAATCAGAGTAAAGCAAGAAGTAGTGGATAGCACTCCTATCAATCCTATATCATTGTTGTCAAGATTGACACCAGATACCACTAGTCTAGATTCTTTGGGAGAAGAAGACCTGATAAAGATCAGCATCTTAGCCATGGATAAAGAAAAGGAAAAATAGGAAATGAGGAACCCCTTATTTGTTGAATCAATCAACATATTGAACAATTTATTACCTTCAGACAAGAAAGTGTCTAAGGTTCATTTAGTGGATGATGTGAGCACAATTCTTTCAAATTTTAAGACAAACTTTTCTAGCTTGGAATAATCTGCATCCCTAGTTGTAGAAGAGAAGTATATGAAGAAGAGGCTCAGTGAATTGGTCAGTAACTTTTCACTTGACCTAAGTTCACTCAAGGTTGGTCAAGCATCCTTAAAAGAGTTTTCAACAAAGGGTGGGAAGATTATTGTTGACTGCATGAACCAGGACAAATTAATAGCTGATCTATACTAGAAGATCCAAGACGCAGAGGCTATGATAGAAAATGTGAGGAAATCTGTGGAAGATCCCTCCACTGATATAAATATGTGTAATAATGTATATCAAGGGTAGATTGACAAGTATGAAAGAGCAGAAAAGGAGATGTCTAAGATAAGGGCAAGGCAAACACAGCTAAGGAATGCTCTTGCACCCTCTTTAGATGTACTAAATCAAAACATCAAGGAGATCAATGCCACCATGGTGACATATGATCAAGGTCCTAGCTCAAATTTGGGGAAGATGGAGAATCTGACTTATGCATTATGCACCCATCTCCAAACAGTCAAGGCACTGATTGCATTATGGAAGCAAGAGATCCACAATTTACAGATAGCATATCTGGATGTACTTTGCCTATAAGTACTTGTAGAGATCTAATTTTTTAGCACCTTTGTCATTAATGTCAAAGGGGGAGTATGTATATAATATGGATTTATAGATATGTAAAGAAGATGTATAGTAATAAGACTAAGGGAAATATAAGTTAGAGTTTTTGTATAAGAGGACAGATAGTAACTTTGCCATATTCCTTTGTTGCCATCAATGACAAAGGGGGAGAATGTTGGAAAGCTGATTATACTATTGTATATGACTTATTATAGTGTTTTCATTATGGCAATAAAGTATATAGTGTTTTGGAGTCAGTGCACATCATCAGAAGATAAGAAATTGGCTAAGTACAGAAGACTGGATAGTTGGCAGAGCACCAGTAGTTCAGAGCATCAACGCACGTGCATATGACCAACTTTTAGTATGGGCCCTAGAAGATAAGATGGTAAGAGTATATTCATGCTTATTCTAAGAGTGAATGATTAGAAGATTCAATATGATAAAGATATAGATAGTTGAAGTTACATAGGTAGTGAATGCCAGAACAGAACAGTATATGCAGCCGACTATTCGTAATTTGATTAGCGACTATAATATTGTTTTGTAAAGGCTATGCACCTATTGTAATTAATTTTTAGACATGTAATTAAGTTTTTTTGTTAACACACTTGAGCCAATTCAATTGGAAGTGTTGTATGTAATCAGCTATAGGCCGACCTAGTTAATTATTTTGGTAGCGCATATAAATATGAGATGTGCCCATTGTAATAGGTATGAGAGTTGTTATAGAGTTAAGATAAGCAAAGTAGAAGTATGTGAAGGGTTTTTAAGATGTATTAGAGCTTTACAAGAGGTCAAAGCATTAGCGCATCAAAGGAACTAATTATACAAGCAGTGTCATGGTGCCAGTTCATCCAGCAGATATAGTGTGTATCTGAGATCAGAAGGTTGTAGCCTTCACCACTTGAGAAGTGAGCTCTAGGATAGTATGTCCCCACCCCTAATAGGGTTATTGTAAAAGACTCCTAACAAGGTCTGACCCTTGACAAGGTCACTGTACTAAAATTATTGTAAAGACAACTACTAACAGGGTTAAGGATCTTCTAACAAGGATCATAAGACACTAGTACTGATTATTAGTGGGTGTCAATTCCCACCGGGGTTTTTACCTATTTGGGTTTCCTCGTAACCACATTGGTGTTATGTGTTGAGTTCATGTTTCTTGTTTATGTTAATGTTCATTTCATTACTTAAGCATTCAAGTTAAGAGTAAAGTGAAAAATATTAATATAGTGAACACTAATTCACCCCCCCCCCCTCTCAGTGTTCCCATTCCTAACACTAACTCCATATATACATATTGGTGCAGGAGCACCTAAGTCAATCTCCTTAGTTATGTTTTGGTAGTATTTTGATGGTACCATGTACTAACCTTAACCAAGTCAGGAATGTTTGGAAGACCTTAGGAGGTATTTTGTGTGTGTATCTAGGAGTTCTAGATGAGGCTTAGTCTTATCTAGGAGTTTTGGTTGTGATAGTCTTAGTGTTGTTTTTAATGTGTTTTGGAGTTTAAGCTTATGAATTTGGGTAAAACATACCACCTCACATTGAAAAATTGGTAATCAAGCCTAAAATGGATTCCATCATGATTTTATATCATTTAATGAAGCTTTGAGGTGATTGGAGGAAGCTAGATCACAAAATGTAAAAATTGTCAAAATGTTGTCAATGCAACATTTGCAACTTTTCAAAGTTTCTTGACAAATTTGTCTCCACGAAGACAAAACTTGTTCTTAGGGCTTGGTCAGTGTTCTAACCACCTAGACCTAAAAGGAAAAGGTATTTAAGCCCTAAAAATCTCATTTCCCAAGGTTAGAGTTTTGGAGTAAGAAAAATTCAAGTATGAGCAAATACACTTATTTACTGGTTTTTGTTTGTGTGACAGTGAATTGTTTTTGTGTTAACACAACCCCACAATGGATTGAATCCATTATCTTTGTTTGGGATTTGTAAAGTTAGATTCATTTACTTACTTTCTGCACTAGTTAGAAGTTCTTTTCATTTTCCTAGACTAGTTTGTAAATTACTTTGTAAATAAACCAGTCACTAGTTTATCCAGGACTGTGTGAGGAAAATGACTGCCCCATAGAGCCCTACAATGGGATCATCGTGGCATTTTGGGATATTTTAGGGGAGTCCTTGTATATTGTAAATATGAAAGGATGAGATTTGGATAAAATCTTGGCTATTTTTAAAGGTAATCCCTAGGCGAGCCTTGTGTAACCCGACAAGGAGCTTGTGAAGTATTTATTGTAATTGCATGCAGGGGTTCGATTGAAAGAAGGAAACCAAGGGTGGATTGATGGTCCTTGGGGTTATATAATGACCTCAGATGAATCTTAGACTCTTTCCAATCCATTGGATAGCCTTTTGAAGTAAAAAGCACTTGACTACTTTAGAGAAGCCAATTAGCCCTAGAAGAACTTGAAAGTAGGAATCCATTGTATGGACACCTTGGTGAACTAAAACCCACATAATCTTTAGTAACTCAATAAAGGGTGTCAGGATATCTACTTTTTTATAGATTTTTTTGGGAAATATATGCGAGGATGAGAGAAAACTAGTCAGATAGGGCTAGTAAAGAAATTAGGCCTAAAAGCCAAGTTTTCTTATGAATTTGGAGATCGATGAAGAAAGCAATGAAAGCTTGACTTAGGGTGATCAAGAGGGATATTAGGAGATGTGAGAAAAAAATTGAAACCCCTACAAACACTGGATAAAAAGAGGATACAAAAGACACCTGGATGGAACCAAGAAGGAGCTAAAGGAAAGGAGGATAACTTGATGATAGATACCCCTAGTGAAGCACAAAGAGTGGCATCTCTTGGAAGGATGTTGTGATGTCCTAAACTCAATTGCATTAGGGCTTAGAAGACCCTAGAGTAAAGATAAGGTGTAGAGAAACCTAGGATCAAAGATACCTAGGAGGGTTGTGTGAGCACACCAAGGCGTGTTTTCTATCACATATACTCCAAAAAATTACTAACTCTTCTACAAAACTCCACCTAGGTGCATGCTCCCGGTATGTAGTGAAGTACATTGGCATATACATGATTTCCCCCTTTTTGAAATTAATGCAAAAATAAAATGTACTTACAGCTTATCAAATATGTCCTGGTGGGTTTTCTACAATGAAGGTAAGAGGTTTTCCCATTCCTCTTTCAAGTTGTTAAGAGCAATGTGCTCAAGACCGACTTGTGCATGCATATCAAAAATGTTCTCCAAAACTTATATTTGATGGGTGGCAACTAATACATTAGCCTTTTCAATATGTCGCTCTATTATCTTTAAATGTGGTAGTAGCTTGGCTTGCAACTTAGTGACTTGGTCACTTATTATTTCTTCTTTCTTCCTTAGGTCTGCTCTCAATCACCTCAATTCTTGTATTTTAAGTATATGCTTATGGAAAGCATTAGGCTCGGTTAGAGAAGAATTTGCACTGACCAAGATGTTTGCATATAGCTTCTTGATCTTTTCATTGACCTCAGTAGTGAAGGTTTCCACAGTGCATAACTTAAACAAAATTTGTATAATCTTCTGAGTTATAGTTTGGAGCTCAGTTATAACCTCAAAAATATTTACCTTATTGTTAGCCACTTCTTGGCTGATTTTCTCAGCAATTTTTTGTTGTATTTTTTGTTCTTCCCTCTCTTCTATCCTTTTCTCTGCATCTACATCTGGGGAATTTATATGACTTGTGAGAGATGCAAGTTGGTGCAAAATTGGAGTGTCTTCATTTATTTGGACATCAGGAACAACCTACTGAAGGTCTCTCACATCTTCAAGGATTTGTTTTCTTTTGCTTTCTTTTCTTAATTTCTCTTATGCAACCTTCCTCGTGCACAATTCTCCATACTTTCTAATTCTTCAGGGTCCAAAGTCCTTGGGTCACATTCTAGAATCTCAATTATCTCATCCAAAGTGACTAGCCCTTTCCCATGTTTCTTCTTCTTCTTGCTCTCTTATGGAGATGATTTGACAAATGGAACTAGAGCTTTTACCTCTAAGTTTGTCTTATCTTGCTTAGTTGACATTGTATCATCCTTCTTCTATTGCCTAGTGACCTAAGTCTTGGTCGATTGAGTGGGGGCCTCTGATGTAGTGTCGGTGATGGTGGTTTCAATGGTCTCTATTGGCTTAGGGTCTTCCATTGCTTATGTGTCAGCCTATTTCTCCTTAGGCTCTTTTGACTATGTGATGCCTTCTATGCTTGTTCCTTTCTCCCCTATTGTATCCTTTTGTTGCTCAAGGATTGAGCCTTTGGGTTCCTTTTGTGATATAATTTCAACTACTTGAACCAAAATTGGAAGGTCACCTGGTATAATGCTTACTACTAGCTTGGTGGGGGCTTGTTCATTTGTTTGAGCTCTAGCAATGGTGATGTCCTCATCATCCTTGACATCATCAAGATCTCCATTAGTGATGTCTTCTATAAGTACATCATTTATTCTAATTACTAACACCTACTCAGGTGCATCTTGGTACACATCTTGGTAGTCAGTGTCAATAGTTGTATTAGGCACCTTAGTGTCTAATAGCTCAATAGGGTCCTTTGTTTCCAGATCTGCATCATCTGAATGCATGCCTTTTCCTTTTCTTTTAGACATCCGCTCGGGTATTATGGCCAATGCTAGCTTATTTGCTTCAGCTCGGGCTTGGAGAATTGAAGTCCATAACAACTGACTATTCTCATCAACTTCTGCTAGATTTTCATCAAGTATTTGCAATGCTCTTCTTTTGACCAAAAATCTCTTGGAATAATACTTCATCAACTCTTCAATCTTGGGAACTGTTAATATTGGCATTGCCAATATTAGGGAATTTTCCCTCATTTTCTTCTTAGTGCTTAAAGCATAAGTCCATCTAGCTGATATCCTTTCATATAAACTTTTTGGTACATATTTTGAAAATTCTATTGGTACCTTTTTGAATTTTATCATCATCTAAATTACTTCCTCCTCTATCTTGTTCTGGTCCTCAGTTGAAAAATGTTCAAACTGACTTATCTTTGGGTTGCTAAGGCCTCCAGTGTCTATTATAGCTTCTGCAACCTCATCAATTGATCAATCCTTATGTAAAAAAACCTTGAATTGATTTAGGTCTACATCTTCTTCATCATCAATGTCATCCTTACCTCTTATCAACTTCCTTCTTTTCTTTGGTGCCTCGGAGGTAGCTTGTGTACCTCTCTTCTTCTGATAATTCTTGGTCGGTGTAGGCTTAGGAATCTTTAAAACTCCTTTCTTTAGTGGTGGTGAAGCTGTAGTGGTAGACCTTGTTTGTACCTATATACTAGAAATAGTATCTTCATAGAATTAGTATTGAACAATAAATGAAATAGAAACTAAATAAACCACACTATAGCATCTATTTAGAAAATGAATGAACAATTAAGCATCCTATGGCTCTCTATCTAAGAGTGTTAATGTGAAGCTCTCAGCAAGCTACCATTAATGACAGTCCTAGAATGATAAAATATGATAAGATAAGCTAATTAACTCAATTCCAAATAGAAATGCTTAAATTAACTCTAAATTGCCTTTCTAGCTATAATTCTCAAGAGGTTAAATGCAATTCTTAGATTTGTGGTTATTGATTATGATGGATTTAGGCCTTCCTTTTATAGATTTAGGCAAGGGTAGGGGGTGTAGTAGAGTTGATCATGATTAAGCTTGAGTTGAGTCTTTGGTTCCACCCTTTGAAGGCAATTTAAATAATGTGTCCTCAAAGCTTAGGTCAAGTAGACAAGATGAGTGGACAAGATGCTCTTTCACTTTGATTGAGATTTAATTTGGCTTGATCCATGTGAGTTCATTTCCTTAAATCTCATTGGTTGAGGCTTTTTCCTCCCATTTTTGTTGTTGAGAGAAATTAGGATTTATTAATTGATTTTAATTCATTTATTTAGCCATGTACCCCTTGAATGGGTTGATTTTATTTAATTCAAACTATACAATTAATTAAATTAATTGCACATTGATTTGATTTAACTTGATTTAAATGCTTTTAATTAATCTTTTGGCTTTAGATTTTGAATTATATTGAATTAAGACTTGATTTTAATTTTGATTGGCCAAATGCTTGATTCGATTCAATTGCCTTGATTTGCCTCGATTTGTCTTTAAATTGATCTTGTCCATTTTTTAATGATTACAAATGCCCCTCTTTGAGTTGACATGTGAAGCATGTCAATTCAAAGAATGTCTTGATTCAGCTTGATGAAAGTCCTGATTTAACTGATAAAGCTCATGATTCTGTCCATGGTCGATCTTGATGCTTTCGATGGTCGATCTTGATGTTTGATATAAGATGCAGATATTGATGATATCTGATATAATTCTGATTGATTTGATATTCTTGATGATTGATCTAATGTTAGATTAATGATGTGGTACCCAATTTAATCTACTTCAATGCTTAATGCCCCTCTCATTTGATTAGCAAAAAATTTCTTGATAAAAGATTACGCTTTGATTTGATGGTCATTCTCCTAATTTGATGATGTTGTCATTGATGTTGATTATCTGATGGTATGCCCCCTCGAAAATGAAATGAAATTGATAGATGTTTGAAAATTTTGACGATTTAGGTCAATTTGCATTGATTAAGTCAATTTATAATGGATTTCGATTTCATTTCCGATAATATTTTTGTGTCTGTTTGATTACAAATGCCTCTAATTTGGTAGAATTGGTAAAAAAATTTGATCTTCGGGCCCTTCTGCTAAAAGATTCCCTTTTTAGGTCAAAGATACCCTTTTTAGGTCAAAAGGTCCTATATAAAGGGGTAAAAAGGTTTTTTTTTACTATTCATTTTGACTTTTACTTTTTACCTTTTGAGCTCTGACCCCTTTTGACTTTTTGACGATGTATGTCCCTATTCATGAGCATAGATTTGAGTGTGGTTGACGATTCCAGCAGCCACAAAACTATGGACCTCCGGTGAGTGCCTGAACTTCTTGATTTTTTCATTTTACACATTTAATTTCCAAAAATTTGAATTTTTAATGCTAGAACTCTATTTTTTTTCCTTTTTAATTTCCAAATAGCACTTTTTCCCATTTAAATAGCACTTTTACCTTTCAAGTAGCACTTCCACGACTTTAAGTTGCGCTTCCATGTTCTGAAACTGCGCGTTTGCATGCCTGTTTTAGGCCCTAAACTGCTTTTGCCTTGTCAAATAGTGTGTTTAATCATGATTTCACTTTTGCATATTATAATAGCACTTATGAATTTTAAATCAGTGCTTTCAAATTATTTTAGCACATTTACTTCAAATGGAATGTTTGAGCTGTTAAATAGCACGTTTACAAATTTAAACAGCGCGTTTGCATTTTAGCACTTTTAATGCCTAAAATAGTCTTTCACCTCTTTAGGAAAGTTTTTAAATTGACTTAGTCAACTTTTAACCTATTCCACATCGACGATCAACTAATTGGTTAAGGTAATGAACTTAATATTATAGGGAGTCATAAGATGTTAGTATGAGTCAGTCATAATTTGAATGTTGGATCGTCAATCTAGATTTAGAAGATGGGTGATGATGAATTTTCCATTCTATCTGAGTAGAAGCATGAAAATTGATTGTGCTTTGATATTTGTAAATGTTTGATTGA
This sequence comes from Chamaecyparis obtusa, assembly GCA_027943335.1. Taxonomy (NCBI): domain Eukaryota; kingdom Viridiplantae; phylum Streptophyta; class Pinopsida; order Cupressales; family Cupressaceae; genus Chamaecyparis; species Chamaecyparis obtusa. Next base: position 164,444 of record BSBK01005777.1, read on the forward strand.
CTTAGGATAATCCAAGTGATAACTGATTTCAAAATTGATATGATTGAACTTGTTTTTTGCAGGCAGTGCTTAAGTCACTCGGTGTTCACGGGTCTTATCCTTTATCATTTAGTATGATCCAGGACTTGAGTCTGGGTGATCGCAAACATATTAGTCTATGTGTCTTATCTTTCCTTTTGCATCTACCTTAGTTCTAAGTGAATCAGGGTCTAATTAGGGCTATGGCTGAGTGCTGGCACTCAGACCATAATACCTTCCATCTTCCTATGGGAGAAATGACTATTACTCCTAAGGATGTGTATCGCATCATGCACTTACCTACTCATGGAGAGTTGGTTTATTATGACTCTGTATATGATGGTTCATTGTGTCGATGAGTTTTCCTAGATCCTACCATTGGTGATGATCACATCCAGTGGGCGCAGTTCCTTTCCTTTTTGGTACTTCCTACAGTTTTGGGTACTCTAATTGGTGGATTTCTTCTGCTAGACAAGCATGGTCATGGTTTCTCCTATGGATGGGGTCCTATTCTTGAGGAATTGTTGGCACGTCCTCATATATTTGATTGAGGTTCATGCATATTAGCTCAGTTGTATCATGAGCTTCATATAGTGGTTTACAGACAATCATCTACGCTTATTGCAAGGGTGATCTTGTTACAGCTTTGGACTTGGGAGCACATCCTTGTGACATGTCTAATCACAGCATGGCAGTGAGATCCAGGTTGGCCATTCACCTAGATGTATGAGGGGATTGTGATGTAGACCCATATGGGTAAGCTAGACTATTGGCATCGTGTCACTGATGACATGGATACTGTTGTATGGAGGCCATATGTTGGTTGTGAGGCTTAGCCCGAGGATGATTCTGAGTTACCCTACATGTTTTTCCCTTAATGGATGATTGGTCATTCCACCTATATTATTGAGAGATTCTACTTCTGGAGAGTATTGCATCAGTATGGTCGCAGATAGGGTATGCCACAAGGAGTAGCTATGTATGCTTGAGTGCAGGCAGAGAGATCATTATGGGGTCCTTGTGTAGATTATGGCACAACAGTTAGAGAGATTTGAGACCTTGGATATATACCTTGGTCCATGAGAGATCACATTATGGATGCTGGGATCATAGATGATTATGCTAAGTGGTTGCATCGATACCCCTTTCCTAGATTCACAGATCCTGCTGAGAGGGTTCCTGATATTGATGAACTATCTGATGGAGATGTCAGTGATGTAGGGGATGGCAGAGATGATGATGATGGAGATGGTGGTAGAGGTATGATTTGAGCATGGTGTGGATGATGTGGTCATTGAGCAACCAGAGTAGGTAGAGTACATATCCCAGTGATTGTTACTGCTCATATTCCTCCTGCGGGTGGTGGTCAAGGTAGAGGTGGTGTGGATAGAGCACTACATCAGGTTGCTAGGGATCCTATCATGAGACATGGTCGATAGAGGTTCAGATGTCATAGGGAGGTTGAGGCATAGGTGGCTTAGGTTTTATTAGATTAGGCTCAAGGTCCTCCTGCTCAGCAAGGTATTCCACTGATTATTCCATAGGCTCCACCTTCTCAGGGACCTATTTTTTCTTCTACTTTTGCTTCTACTTCGATGCCATCTTCTTCATCACATCCTGCTTCTTCCAGTTTTGTTCCATTCTTGGGTGTTCCATCTTCATCAATTCCTTCTTCATATGTACCTCCACTATAGAATTCTACAGCACAGGCTCCTGACCCAGCCTTAGCATCAGATGTTGTATCTCTTCAAACTCAAATATCAGCGGTGTAGTAGCAGGTTTCTCAGTTGAGTTCCATGATGCGGACCTTTATGGCAGTGATGAGCCAGCTGGGATTACAGGAAAGCTTGAGTCATCCTCTAGATAGTGCTCCTAGTCCTAATGGTACCGATGGTGCTAGTGATTTAACTGTTTGAGATATTTATGTTGCTTTGAAGATATATGTTATCTCATTCTCTTTTTTTTATCGAGACATTGTACTCTTATTGTATCAATTCATTTGATCTATATTGTTGATGATAATACTAATACTTTGATAGACATTGATTATCTGGATATTGCTTTTATGATCACTTTGATGGACTTTGATATGTTGTTTAGTTCATGATGATGTTATAGACTTTGATACTCATTCTGATAGCTTTCACTATATATGATGTCATGATGTGTTGGATCTCCTTTTCAGATGTTTTAACATGATATGCAAATCTAGATGCTTTTATCTCCTATATGCTTTGTTTTGTGTTTTTCAAATGCAAGTTTTGAAATGTATGCATATGTCCTATTGATGCTTTAAATGGTTGTCTTATGTATGACATAGAATAGATGAATAAATTTAATGAATATATAGATGTGTTATAATGTTTAATGATGCTAGATGTCTTATGAGGTAACTAATTATGCAATGCAATGCTTTGGTGGAATGGATTTATATGTATGATGACACGCTTCTAAGATGACTTAAATGATATGCACCTAATGGTTTATGATGTATTTGGGATGCAATGATGTAATGATTAATGAATGCAATGGTGTATGCAACCTAATGCAAATGACATATCAATGATTCTAATGATGAATATTAATGCAACTTAATACAATGAACATAATGCAAATGATGGTACATGACTTATATAACTTAATGTAATGAACTTAATGGTTTAAATGATGAAATACTCAAAATTAATGCAAGATAAAATGAATCTAATGCAATATTTTCAATGATTTAATGCAACTTAATGTCATGTGCTTAAATGAACCTAACTAATGCAAGTGAACTAATGAAATGCACTTTGTTTTTTGTTTTTTATTTCCAACACACACGATCATAAATAGTATTTGATGATTCTTTGATTTTTGATTTGACTACACCCCCTTTCTTTTCGTCCATTTTCTCTCTTGCAATTATAAACTAAGAAAGGAAAATTGCATTAAATGCATTTAATCTAAGATGTATGCAACTAACTATCATTATTCAAAAATTTGGAGCTTATAATCATCATTGGGCATTTTTGGAATCCCATTTTAGTACAACCATCACTAGTTCAACTATATGATATGAATACTTTTTGCATCTCTTGTTTTGCTTTCCCATCTCTTATCTAGTACGACTATCACTGATTGAAACCAATCATGAGAGTGTGAATACTGATTTTGTCAAATTCTATGTTGCAAGTGGATTTTGGTATTATGGTATTGACGATCAAAATAGCCAAGGTATCCTTTTGCATAAACAAACAAAGATATCTATTTTATCCTATATACAAGTCCTCGATGATTCTTTGATGATCGCATCCTTAGACAAATAATACATGATTTAAAACTTTGATCTTAAGACAGTCATTCAGAAATCAACTAAATATCACGCTTTCATCATAGCTTGTCTAGTTAAAAACTTTCATCGATTCACTAGAAAGGCATGATTTCATCTATCAAGTCAACACTTAGAAAAAAAATTGCAATGTTTTTCAAATCCATATTTCAAGTATAGTTCCATCCATTTCATACTTTTAATCCTGATAAAGATAAGGTCATGTAAGATCTCAGATCAAATTTTTCTTTTGATTCAAATTGGATTTAGGCTTGAAGATTTGATGAAGTGTTTTACTTGCATTTTTTATGACTTGATTCACTGATTGATTGAAGTTTGTTTTTGATGAATCCTTCCTCCTTTTGAGTAGATTACCCCCAATTTGATATGATTTTGATTGTTGGACTTAGGACAATTTGCAGATTAGGTGACCAAAATCTTTAGGTACTTGCAAATGCAACTGTGGGATTTTATTATGCAATATATACAAATGTTGGCGAATGCAGTATTTACAAGGGGACCTTCTAGGCATGCAACTGACTTGGACTTTCAATGGCACTTGTTTACCAAGTTTTCACTGATTGAATGGATCTTGTTTTCTTTTTCTTTTTTTAAAGCTTTTTTTCTTTTTTTTGCTACCAAGGTGCCTATTTGCTAGGTTTTCACCAAGGCACTTTTTCTCTTTTTCGATTTTTTTGTATTTTTCTTTTTTTTCAATTTTTTTTCATATCATCAAGGCACCTCTTTGCTAGGTTTTCACCAAGACAACATCTTTTGAGGATCATTTCTGAATGTTTTTGGGCTTTCTTCATGCTCAATTTTCCATTGTTTTTACTTTTTTGCTTTTCCAATTTGTTTGTTCTTTTCTGCTTTTCAAATGTTTTTGGCCTTTTTCAAGATCTCTTTTGACTATGTATAATAAATATGATGCTTTCCATCTAATTTATGATACTCTTTATACTATTTCATCTACCTCATGTATAGAACCTCTTTAGATGAATGCTATTGATAGGTTCTTTTAGTTCTTCTCCATCACAATCCGCTAATTTGTAGGTACCTATCCCAAAAGAAAAAGTGATCACAAATGGTCCTAACTAGTTTGCTTCCCATTTTCCTTTCTTTTCCCTTTCTACTTGGTTCTTGGGATTTTCTTGCAAAACTAGGTCACCTATTTGAAATTTTCTTGACTTGATATGCTTGTTATAAGTCCTTGACATTCTATTTTGATATACCTTCAAATGATCAAATGCTTGTTGTTGTTTCTCATCTAGGAGTTCTAGTTCATGCAACCTAGCCACTCTATAATCTTCCTCACTTATCAAACCATGAAGAGATACCCTTAAGGATGGAAGTTCTACCTCCAAAGGTAAAACTGCTTCTATTCCAAAGACTAAGGAAAAGGGTGTAGCTCATGTTGGCATTCTGATGCTCATTCTATAAGCCCATAAGGCTGGGTTTATTTTTATGTGCCAATCTCTACCTGAATTGTCCACCATTCTCTTCAATATCTTCAAGATGTTTTTATTCATTGCTTCTGCTTGTCCATTACCTTGGGGATAATATATTGATGAAGAATGATGGATCATGTGGAACTTTGTGCATAATTCCTTTAAGTCCTTGTTTTTGAAGTGCTTTGCATTATCTATTATGATGGCATGAGGTATGCTATATCTACAAATGATGTGGTTTAGAATAAACAAAGATATCTATTTTCCTGTTGTAGTTGATAAGGGTACAACTTACACCCATTTGGTAAAGTACTTTGTTGCCATGATGATGAATTTATGACCATTCGAGGATGGTGGATAAATCATTCCTATTAAATCTAGACCCCATTGATAAAATGGCCAAGGTGTTGTCATCGGATGAAGCTCTTGTGCGGACACATGTATCAAGTTTCCATGAAATTGACACTTTCTACAATTTTTGGCAAAATGACAAGCATCTTTTTCCATCATAGGCCAAAAATATCTTATCCTAAGAAGTTTCTTAGCTAGGGTTAATCCACTCAAATGTGACCCATAGATTCCCTCATGGATTTCTCACAAGGCTACATTCGATTCCTCTTCCTCTAGATGTCTAAGGAGCATTCCGTCGAGACTCTTATGATACAATGTTTTTGCTATTAAGGTATATCGAGAGGCTTAGCGAATGAAATTTTTCTTTTGATTTCTAGTTTGGTCCATTGGTAGGATTTGGTCTTTTAAGTAGGTGTAAATAGGTCCATGCCAAGGGAATTCATGTGTATTAGCAAGCAAATGGTATAAGGATGAGTGGGGTCAAATGCAGGTTGTTCCACTTCTTCTACCAGGAATTCATATTTGGCGCTTTGATCCAGCATTTGTAGAAGTGATGCCAAAGTTACCATTGCATCTATTGCTCTTTTTTTCTCTCTTGGTACTTGATCAAATGTGATAAGAGTAAAGTACTCCTTAAAATTTTCTACCATGTTTTTTTAAGGCTCCAACTTGTCATCTTTCATCTAATATTCATCATTAATTTGATTAATGACTAATTGTGAGTCCCCATAAACCTTTAGTTCTGTCACCTTCCATTCTAATGCCAACTTGATTCCAATAACCAAGGCTTCATATTCTCCTATGTTATTAGTGCATGTAAATAACAATTTATAAGACTTTGGAATTGTATATCCTTGAGGCATAATCAAGAGTATGCTTGCTCCTGATCCATGTTGAGTATATGAACCATCAAAATATAGTTGCCATGTCTTTGCCTCAACATTTACAATCTCAGAATCTAGAAATTCTACTTGAATTAGATAATCATCTTGGAGTGGTGATTCTGCTAATTGGTCAGCAATTACTTGCCCTTTGATAGATTTTCAATCTACATACTCAATGTCAAATTCACTCAACACCATCACCCATTTAGCTAGCCTTCCATTTAATGTTGTTTTGCTAAGTAAATACTTCAAAGGATCAATCTTGGAAATGAGTCTTATCTTATGAGCTAACATATAGTGGCGTAGTTTTTGGGAAGCAAAAACCATAGCCAAACATGCCCTTTCAATGAATGTATAATTCAACTCATATTTGACCAAAGTTCTACTTATATAGTATATTGCTTTTTTCTTTGCTTGATTCATCTTCTTGTGCCAAAAGTGCCCCCAATGACTACTCTGTTGCTGAAATATATAGGATCAAAGGTTTACCTCTAATAGGTGGCATCAAAATTGGAGGGTTCATGAGGTATTTCTTCAACATGTTAAAGGCTTCTTCACACTTTTCATCCCATTTGAAAACTGTATCTTTATGCAAGAGTTGGGTGAAGTTATGACATTTTTCCACTAGTTGGGATATAAATCTCCTGATGGATTAAATTATTCCTTGTAGTGACCTCATCTAGCTTATGTTTTTAGGTGCTTCCATCTCCATAATGGCCTTGACTTTAGTGGGATCCACCTCTATTCCTTTTGTTGATACAATGTAGCCTAATAACTTGCCTGATTGGACTCCAAATGTACATTTTTTTGGATTAAGCTTCACTTTGAATTGTTCTAGCCTTGTAAAAAATTTCTCTAGAATTGGTAAGTGCTCTTCTCTTGAATGAGACTTTTCTAATATGTCATCAACATAGTCATCCATGAACTTATGCATCATATCGTAGAATATAGTTGTCATTGCTCATTGATAGGTCACTCTGGTTTTCTTCAAACCAAACGGCATGACATTCCAGCAAAAAGTACCCCATGCACACATGAATGTTGTTTTATCTTGGTCCTCTAGTGCTATCTTTATTTGGTTATATCCGCTAAATCCATCCATGAGTAAAAACATGGAATGTCATGTTGTTAAATCTACAATGGCGTCTATGCTTGGAAGAGGAAAATCATCTTTAGGACATGCCAAGTTTAAGTCTCTAAAATCTATGCAAATCCTGGTGGACTTATTTTCTTTTGAAAATGGCACTATATTTGAAATCCATTGGGCATAATCAATGACTCTGATAAATCCCACCTTCAACAATTTCTCCAATTCCACTTTAACAAGTAATGCTATATGTGGATGCATCTTCCTTAACTTCTATTTGACTGGCTTGACCCCTTCTTTGATATTCAAGTGATGCATAATCAATTTTGGATTCAATCTTGGCATATCGTCATATGACCAAGAAAAATTGACTTGATTTTCCTTGAAAAATCTTATGAATTATTTTCTCTCTTCACTAGATAAAGATGTCACTAGGTGTATGATCTTTGGCTCGGTTTCTCACCCAATGTTTATATTTTCTGTAGGCTCGATCAAAATTGGAGATCTCTCTTCATAATGTTTAGGTAAATCATCCAAAATTCCTTCATTAGGTGCCTCAGTTGGGTTTTCACCTTCAGAAACATCATTTATTTCTTTTTCTTTTTGATCTAATGCTACCACTATGTGGTTTTCAACATTAGATTCTTTTCCTTTTTTACTTTTTTTGTTTTTTTTCATTTTTACATGGATTGAAAGTTTGGATACTCCCCTTTATCATTTCTTCCTGATATTCCATAGTAGAAGAAAGTTCAACCACATTGAGGTATTGGGACACCATGTTGTCATTCAAAAAGATTGGAAAGATAGTTGGTTCAATGGAATCCCATTCAATTAATTCCAAGTATATGAGAGTTAAAGGATCAATGCTTTGGATTGGTTCAATGGGATTTAGGGATAAGACCTTGTTTAATGGTTTATACATCATATCATTCAAGTCTATGACATGTGCCTCTTCTAAATGTTCCAAAGAAGTAGGGTCAAAGTCTTCCTCGCTAGACTCCTCTAAGGTTTTTGTTGGATAAAATTCATGTGGATTAAACCTAACATTTGATTCCTCCATAGTAGGTCTCCATGAAGGTATATAGGATTCACCTACCCATTTATTTATTGCAATCTCCTAATTTTGAAGGCTCTCTAAAACCACTTGATTCAAACTAGATGCTTGATTTGGATTTGATTCTGCTATTTGTCCTTTATTTTTGCTAGAAGTATATGTATGGATCACATCTATCTCTTTATCATGGCATGACTCACTTGAAAATGAGTCCCATTCCCATTGATTAGAATCTTCCTCACTATGGGATTATAATTACAATATCTGATCATAGAGTTTAGGATAGTGTTTTTGAGTGTACCCTTGTTCAAGATATCCTAATCATGTTTTCTCCTTGCTATCTCGCCATGTCATTTCTATAGGTTCAATGAGTCCTTCATTCTTCGTGCCCAAAGGTCCTTGGCCTTTGTACCCCATCTTTTGCATGATTTGGAACCCTTTCCCATATTGATGTGTGGGAATGCTGATATTTTGGATATGTTTAACATGGGCACTTGTTTCTTCATCCTTGTAAAGCCAATTTAGGATCTCATTATCATCCTCATCCATGGATGATGAAGTGCTAGCCCTTGTAAAATGATCATTGTATTTATGGGGTATATTAGGTGGTCTTCCATAGGACTTAGGTGATAAGGGCAAGTCCATCATGGATAGGGAGTATTCACCTACTCCTTTTTGCTTGATTTTGCATTGCTCGTCAAAATTCTTCATCATTTGGTTTCTCAATAATATTATCCTCACTAGCCTTCTCTTTTCCTTTAGTTGATGTAGTTAGGTTAGTGGGTTTTGGTATGTCTTCAACAACAACTTCCTTTTCTATTTTTTCTTTTTCCTTTAATAATGGTATGTATTTAGTACTTTGTCCTTGCTCCATTTGATTAGGTATAGATCCCTCTGCATTGTGTGGAACTAGAGATTCATTGATAGGCTTGATGTTGTTACAATATTGGAATGGGTTTGAGTCCCCACTTACCATTATTTCCTTGCCTAGATAAGGAAATTTTAAACATTGGTGGTAAGTAGAAGGAATGGTCTTCCTAACAAGATATTGTAGGTCAACTTTAAATCTAACACTTGGAAAATTATTTCCTTTTGCATAGGACCAACTCTTATGGGAAGTATTATGACTCATTTTGATGCTTTTTCTTCATCATCATAAGCTTTGATCGTTATTTTTTTGTTTGAATCAATAGCTTCCTCAAAAAATCCTAAAGCTTTGACCAAGTTTAGGGTACATATGTTTAAACTAGCTCCTCCATCAATAAGCACTATTTTTACTCAATGTTTGTGAATAAGAACCTCTATGTGTAAAGGTAGATTTTGCAGATGGTTCAATGACATGTCATCTTGTTCTAAAAATGATAAGCAATGAGGATCAATGAGATGTCCCACCATATTTTGGAACTTGTCCGCATCTAGGTTTAGTGGCACATTAGTTTCCACTAAGGCTTTTTCTAAAATTTCCTTGTGTGTAGGTGATAACTTGAGCAGCTCTAAGATTGAGATTTGAGTGGGAGTCCTTTGTAATTGATAAACCAAGTTATATTGTTTTGATGATGAAGGTACATTTTGGTTGGGTAGAACAATTCTTGGAACATTTCCAGGTAAAGTGATTTTGGCAGCTTTCCCCCTAGTCAAAACATTAGATGATGCTTCTTTTAATTTCTCCTTTACCACGATAACATTTATGGTATTATCTTCTTCACTTAGAGTATTGATTATGTTATCGTAAGTGTGAGAAAAGTTCACCTTCTCATTACCTTTTTTTTTATTTTGATTATTATTAGATGATTCACCCTTTTCATGGTTTAGAAATGGGTTCTTGAAGGCCATATGATCCTCATTATTTTGAGGCCCTTTAATTTTGATGGTTCCATCATCTATTAGGTCTTGCACTAAGTATTTTAACCTCATGCATTCGTTAGTTTTATGACCTCTATTTTGATGATACTCGCACTGGTGAGAATCGTTCCACCAATTAGGTTTAACTTGAGGTTCATAATCTCTCAAATCAGGTAATGTAATGATCTTGTTAGAAACCAAGGTCCTTAATGCATTCTCCAAGGGCTCACCTAGATAGGTGAATTTTCTTTTGTTATAAGTGGAGAAAAAGGATTTGGGCTTATTCCCATTAGCATTATTATAAGGATTATTATTAGCATTGTTGTTTAGATTATTGGAATTTTTGTTGGAATTATTGGAATTTTTGGAATTAAATGGAGCCTTGTTTGATTGATTCACATTATATGAAGAATTGGCTCCACTTGATAAGTTGAAAGTGGTGGCCTTCAAATTGTTGGCCTCTACGACTCCATCGTTCACAAGATTCTTATTGTTATTTTTCAACCATAACTTAGGCTTATCATTGTGATTATTGGTTCCCCTATTGTTAGTATAATTAGATTGATAATGATTGTTGTTGTTATTGGTCTTGGTATTAGACTTATTATCTTTGAATAATTTTATTTCTCCTCGTTTTACCAATACATCTTCAATTTTAATCCCATTTTCAATAATCTTTTCAAAGGTTGGGGGACATTGAAGTTGGAGGCGATAATTCATCTCCATGGTCAAATTGTTTGTGAATATTTCCATCTTCTCCTGTTTGGGGATACTTCATGGATACTATGCAAATATGGTCCTCCACCTTTGTAGGAATCCTAAGAAGGATTCACCATCTTTCTATTTGGTATCACACAATTTTACCATCGTGATTTCATGCTCAATATTATAGGAGTAGTGAGTCACAAATTTGGAGGCTAATTCCTCAAAAGTCTTGATTCCTGGTGGGAGTTTAGAGAACCATTCCATGGTGGAACCTCCCAAGCTCCTAGGAAAAAGTCTCTTTAGGTACGTAGTGTTGTGCATGAAATCAATGCTTAAGGCACAAAACTCCATTAAATGATCATGTGGGTCTATTTCACCCATGCACTTATCATATTTAGGAAAAATGGTATTGAAGGGAAAAGGTGCCATGACCAAGCTTTTATCGAATGGGAAAGGACACAAAGCTTCAATAGAAAAGGGCTTAGGTTTGGTGGCCTTTTTCATTAAATCTATTTGTTCTTGGAATTTTTTCAATTGTTTGGTCATAGCATTCATGGGGTTATCTTCCTCTTGATTCTTATTACGCTTCTCTTTATCATAGTCATGTGGGAGCTTTACCCCCACTTGGGTTAAGTTTAGGAAAAATTTCTCCCTATCCCTATCTATCAATTTCTCCATGACTTCTAGGAAATCATCATCTTGGGCTACTCTCTCAACTCTTTCTTCAAGTGTTTCTTTAGGAGCTTGATTGGCATTATTAGTGTTATCATTATTTCCTCCATGTTGATGATCATAAAATGCATAATTTTGATCCATATTGTTAAGTCTTTCTTCAAAAAATTTTGGAAGACTATCCCCTTGATTATGATCATTGAAAAGGATTTGATACTCAAATTCAGGAACTCTTATAGCTACGCAAGTTCTATCTCCTTGTAAAGACACTTTGAACTTATGGGAGCATGTGGAAACCGGCATCCAATGAGGTTTTCTTTGGAATTGATCTTTTGATTTGACAATTATTGTTTTTAAATGAAGAGATTAAAAATATAATATTGATCTTTGTATGGATATCTCTCACTTGTCTTATGTTTTGTCAAACACACAATCACAAATACACTTGTCTCTTTTTAACCCTTAACACAAAATGTTTGATTTTGAAATAATGTTATCATGGGTTTTGCACAAAAAGACACTTCAAGCAATCTACCTAGCTCAAGATTGGTTCATAAACATGGCTCTATTCTAGGTAGTCTTTGCTAAGTTAACAAGGTTTTAATCAATATTTTGTTCAAAATGGATATTAAACTTTCATCCTCCAAGTATATTAAGAGGCTTCCCACCACCAGTATATCAGAGTTTTGCGCAATCTATGAGGACTACTCGAGGAAGTTCAAAATTTTAGTATCCTTTTGTCACACACCCCATTAAGGATGTATGTATTTCATTTTATAGTGGGTTGGATTCTCACAGAAAAATCAAGTGTATCCCACTTTGGGTTGTCCCTCTCACCGGCCCTTTTAAGGCAAATCTCGGGAGGTGAGCCCAACTAAAGATCTAGCATATTCATGGAAAGCAAGGAAATGAAGTTAACAAATAGTTTTTGGGAATTTGATTCACCAAAAGGTGAAGAGCATATCCCTAACTTTTTCTTAATTTCCCAAACACAATAAACAATGTCCAATTACCAACCCACTAACTAGGGAGAATTGAGTATTGCTACTCACTTCTATGAACAAGGGGTTTTTCAATTTTATGTGCTTGATTTCCTCAACCTTTCATCTTAATTAAAAAGTTTAACACCTTTGGCATTCTGATTCACTAAAAGAAGTGAAGAGCATAGGCCTAATGCTAAACTTTCCAAACAAAGATAGGCTGTTTTTAATTACTAGATTTTTGAAAGCACCAAAGCCACAATTTAAGCATGAAATTGACAAAGTTTTAAGGCTTACCTTTTCCTTGTAGCTAGCAAAGGCTAGGGGCATTTTTTAGTTATTTTCATCTTTTTAATGCTTACCTTAGCAATCGTTCCATTCCAATGTGCTTTTCCTCCAACAAGTTAGTCAACAAAGCCAGCCAAAGTGAAGGAAACAAAAATAAACTTGAAGAAACAAAGACAAAATTGAATTTTAAGCCTTATTTGCAAATTTTAAGAAAAAGTTGATTTAAGGTGAAAATATCCAATTTAATGAAATGAATTTAGTCTTGTATGCTTCTACAACTTTGATGTAATGCTCATGTACCTGATTTTCTTGTTGTGAATCCTCAAGGACTAGCTTGATATGAGCAATGTTCTCCTTTTCAATCTTCCTTGCTAAAGCCTTGCCTTCTTGATTAAATCTGCTCTCTGGCTTTTTTGCTTTTTTGTGATCAGTCATCCTGCAGAGTCATGAAATTTATTTTCTGACAGTTAGAATATAAAAATTTGCAGTTTATGTAAAAGCACTACAGAAATGATTAAAAGCACTATTTAACTATTTAAAAGCATTGTAGATCAGCTTAGAAGCATTATTTAAACTTTCAAAATCGCAGAAATAGATAGTAAAAGTGCTAAATAAACAAGGAAAGGCTTCTAAAAATGATTAAAAGTGTTGGTGAAGCATGCAGAAGCGCTCAGTAGTTAGGGAATAAGCATTTTTTGAATGTAAGATAGAAGTCAAAAGGATTTAAATGCGTTATTTGATTATGCGAAGGCACACAAATTTGTCATGGAAGCACTGAAATAGTGCTCAAAAGTGTTGTTTAATTGCTCAGAAGTGCCATTTAAATTCTCAGAAGCACTTTTTTCAGCAAAACTCGAGAGTTAAACATGCAAAAAATTTGACAAAAATGAAGATTATGAGATTTTTGAAAAGTGAAGCTTACTGCCCCACAGTGGGTGCCATTTTGTATACTAGAAATAGTATCTTCATAGAATTAGTATTGAACAATAAATGAAATAGAAACTAAATAAACCACACTATAGCATCTATTTAGAAAATGAATGAACAATTAAGCATCCTATGGCTCTCTATCTAAGAGTGTTAATGTGAAGCTCTCAGCAAGCTACCATTAATGACAGTCCTAGAATGATAAAATATGATAAGATAAGCTAATTAACTCAATTCCAAATAGAAATGCTTAAATTAACTCTAAATTTCCTTTCTAGCTATAATTCTCAAGAGGTTAGACGCAATTCTCAGATTTGTGGTTATTGATTATGATGGATTTAGGCCTTCCTTTTATAGATTTAGGCAAGGGTAGGGGGTGTAGTAGAGTTGATCATGATTAAGCTTGAGTTGAGTCTTTGGTTCCACCCTTTGAAGATAATTTAAATATTGTGTCCTCAAAGCTTGGGACAAGTAGACAAGATGAGTGGACAAGATGCTCTTTCACTTTGAGTGATTGAGATTTAATTTGGCTTGATTCATGTGAGTTCCTTTCCTTAAATCTCATTGGTTGAGGCTTTTTCCTCCCATTTTGGTTGTTGAGAGAAATTAGGATTTATTAATTGATTTTAATTCATTTATTTAGCCATGTACCCCTTGAATGGGTTGATTTTATTTAATTCAAACTATACAATTAATTAAATTAATTACACATTGATTTGATTTAACTTGATTTAAATGTTTTTAATCAATCTTTTGGCTTTAGATTTTGAATTATATTGAATTAAGAATTGATTTTAATTTTGATTGGCCAAATTCTTGATTCGATTCAATTACCTTGATTTTTCCTTGATTTGCCTTGATTTGTCCGTAAATTGATCTAGTCCATTTTTCAGTGATTACAGTACCCTAGTTTGCACTTTTGCCTGCTTCTTCTTAGGAGTGGGCTTAACCGATGTAGATTATGTATCTTTGTCAAACTCAGTTGCCTCTTCATCATATGCAATGTCAGTAAGAAGTAACTGATCCTCGGTTTCTACCTCAACCAGAATGTCCTCAGATACCCCAGCATTATCTGCATCTACTCCAAATTGTTTGAGCCGTTTGTTCATCATTTTCCTTGACTTCTTTGTGATTTTACCAATAACTAGAAATCTATTTTTTATTCTTTTTTTCGCTTCCTCATAGGTTCCAAACCTAGTAGCTTTAGGATCCTTAGGCTCTGCTAGTAAATCCTTAATTGACCTTGAAGCTCAATCAATGTCAATCTCGTAACCCATTGGGGCTAACCACTTAGTTCTCGGTTCAACTACTTTTATCAGTGTATAATCTATGTCCACTAGGAAACAAATATCATGATCATATTCTTCAACCAACTATCTCGATATCCTGCTCTTAGCATTCATTCTATCCTTAAACGGATCAAAATAAATATCCAATGTGCTGACAAAGTTTTCACCCAATTTTTGTATCAAATCATTTATTTGAAGTGTCATAGGCTTGTCGGTAGTCTAGTCAACATTACCGATGGAGGGGAAAACATTTTGCAAATAAATGAATATACAAAGTGTGTGCTAAAATGTTGACACACTTCTATCAGTCATTATTTCCAAGATTGCTCAAGAATGAGGTCTCAAATGGTGACTCATAGCTCTTTATTCATGGGTTGCAAGGGTTTATAATGGAGGCCCTCAGTTTAGACCTAGTTTGTGCCCATGAAAGTACACCATAAAATGAGAGATTCAAAGAAGAAAAGAAATAATGCTAGTCTCCATGATTCATCAAGTATGCATGCAAATGAAAATGAAAGCTATTCTATATATGATAACAATGCATGAAAGCAAACTAATCTATGAAAGGAAATGTTTATGCAAGATTATTCTATGAAAGGAAATATGAATCTAAACTACCATGCAAGTGCAAGAGTAATCTAAATCGATTGCCATGGAGGCATGAGAGAAGAAGACAAGAAAAGAGAAGTTGCAATGTTCACACTCAAGTACTCAAATTCTCCTCCAAAATCACTCTCCAAACCAGCATAACAATAACATAAAATCATGGATCTCTAAAATCTCCATGCATAAATGAGAAGGAGAGGGCTCCTTATAAAGGATTTAGAAATGAATGGACGGTCAAGATTATGAGGCAAAAATAAATGAGCAATGGTGGAGATTAAATCTCAATTGATCCATGTGCTCAAGATTCTCAAGAGGCAAAATCAATGGACATGGTTAAGAGGCAAAAAGATGTGTCGAAGAGATTAAGAGGCAAAAGGAGATTCCACTCATCTTGGAAAGTGCGCATTCAATGTGTAGATAAAAATTCTTTTTATTTTTATTTTTATTTTATTATTAATTTATTATTTTTAGCAAAGTGGTCTCTATTATTTAATTAAAATATTTTTTTATTTATTTAAAAGAGATTTGTTCTTTTAATTAAGTGTGGCTTAGGATAAAGTGATTTTATTATTTAATTAAAAGATTTTTTTTATTTAATTAAAAGGGAGCATGTTCTCTTAGTTAAATAAAACTTAGGATAAAATGATCAAACCTTAGGAAATATTAAAATATTTGAATTAATTACGATTTGATCAAAGAAATTGATTTGAATTGAAAATATTGCAAAACATTGATTCAGGAAATTGATAAATTGATGAATGGGGGCCCAAAGTCTAGGCGACCATTTTAGGGTATATACATTTGCCCCTCTTTGACTAATGCGTGATCTTCATGGGAACACATGTAGTAAAAGAATAAAGTTGAAGTGTGAGATCGATTTGGGATCACAAAACAACGCAGACATGTGATCAAAGGATGAGAACACATTAGGAGAAAGATAAGCTGATTGAAAAAGACAAGGCCAACACCCCTGTAAATAGGTAATTATCAAGTCTCAAGCAAGGTTGCCCCAAGTGAAGCAATTGATAGGATTGATAAAGCTGAATCAAGGATTCAAGTTTGATAGGTACTGCCCCCTCGTGATCGAAATTGAAATGAGATAGAGGAGAAACAGCGAATCGATAAATTTGATCAAATCAAACTAAAAATAAGGTTCTTGATGTAAGATGAAAGATATAAGAATCACAGAACCAAGGTAGATCATAAAGCATGAAAGATTATGCCCCAAGGTTGAATTAGAAGAAAAGAAGTGGCGTGAAAGCGAATGGAAGATAGAAGTTTGGAAGAGGAGGAAAGAAATGGAGAGAAGAAAGAGAATTTACCTCAAGAAAGAGAATGCCTCAAAATCAATCAACTGCTTAAGATAGAAAATTTTGATTGAGATCACAAAAGAAGATAAGGAAATGAAGATCAAAACGTGACCACAGTTGATAAAAATTCCAAAAGAAAGATGAAGGAAAACCCTCTCAAACTCCTAATGCAGCCTAAAAATGCAAATTAACCTGAAGTCTAACGATGCAAGCTACATGAAAATGCAAAGGTGTACTTGCAATAGAGCAACTGCAACATAGGATTTTGTGTTCATCATTCATTAGAGAATTTTAAGGAACTTATTTTCATCATTGGGCCAATATTAATGGACATCAGAAAATCACACAATCATCACTAGTCACAAGCGCAACTATGAAGATATGAATGTGATTTATATCAGATTAGAATGTGGAAAGATTCTAACATAACCATCAAAGACATAAAGGTCAAGATGACTTTGATGTTAGCTTACCCAATTTAATGTAGCAAAACCATGCTCCCATCAAGGCATAAATGTCGGGATGACCATAAGAACGGTTGTGCAAAAATAGTCAAGGATGATGCCTCAAATCTCCTAAGTGTTTCAAGGGAACAACAAGAGACACTCTAGAGTTTCAAGACCATGCCCACAAGAAGAAAGAAAATAAAAACATGCCTCATGCCCCAAGTCCTCTAGCTATGCATCTTGGAGAAACTTATTAAACAAGGACACTCAACAAAAATCAATAACAGTCAACACACAAAGAAAAGATCATGACATAGCTCAAGCATTAAGTGTTATGTTTAAAAATTTAAGTGTGTTAACTGATACTGAGTTCCGAGGATAAGGATTGAATGCTTGTCAGCAGGTAAGATCACATGACAAAACTAGGTAAGACCAAACCAATAAGTGTTGAAAAACACTCGACATCAGGGGTTGTGTTGAAAAACATAGTTGGGGTGGTGTTGAAAAACACCATTTATGAGGTGTCCTAAAGACCAACGCATCCAAGAGACCAAAGCTAACATAGTTATGCCCCCTAGACAAAGACAAAGACCAATTCCAAACCAAGGCAACAAGGACAAGGCATGATGGAGAAAGGCTAAGTGTCGAGGATGCATGCTGAGAAACAGGGGTGCAAAGGCCTCAAGTAGCACATGTTTCTAGGTTTTCACCACTTGGATTTTATTGCAATTTTTTTTTTTTTTCAGGACTTTTTATAATTTTTTTGTATTTTTCCTACTAAGGCACCTATTTCTAGGTTTTCACCAAGGCACTTTTTCTTCTCTTTTTTTGAATTTTTCAATTTTTTTAATTTTTTTGTATTTTTGAAATATATATATATATATATATATATATATATATATATATATATATATATATATATATATATATATATATATATATATATATATATATATATATATATTGAGATACATCAAGGTGCCTATTGCTAGGTTTTCACTAAGATGATCATTTTTTCAGGACATTTCCCAATTTTTAGAATTTTTGACAATATATCATTTTTTTAGATTTTTTCAGGATCAATAAGTATGTACAAAGGATGCCCCTAGATAGAATGGGCATCATGGATAGAATTTCTTCAGGTGCAAGACATTAATAGGATTAGGGAGCTGCTCTCCCTCTATAGTAGATAATAAATAAGCACCTATCCCAAAAGTTGTTGTAATAATGTAAGGTCCAAGCCAATTAGGTTCAAATTTTCCCTTTTGATCTCTATGTTGTTGATTCTTAGGATTTTCATGCAGGACAAGATCTCCCACTTGGAATTCTCTACGGTGAACCTTTTTGTTGAAGGCTTTGGACATGCACTTTTGATAAACCCTCATATGGTCAAATGATGCTTGACGTTTCTCATCTAGAAGTTCTAACTCTTGAAGTCTCATGGCGTGGTAGTCTTCATATGTAACTAGACCTTTGAGGGAAACTCTAAGTGAAGGAATATAAACCTCCAAAGGTAACACTACTTCAGCACCATATGTAAGGGCAAAAGGAGTAGCCCCAGTAGGAGTACGAATACTTGTTCTATAAGCCCACAAATCTAGATTTATCTGTAAGTGCCAATCTCTACCATTCTTACAAACTGTTCTATGTAGGATTTTAAGAATGGTTTTGTTAGATGCATATGCTTGACCATTTCCTTGCAGGAAGTAAATGGAGGACCAATATTGTTTAATCTTGAATTTCTTGCAGAATTTCTTAAGGTCTTTATTTTTGAACTGGCCTTCATTGTCATTAATAATCTCGGAAGGCACTCCATATTGACAAATGATATGGTTCAGAATAAATAGAGAGACTATCTTGCCTGAGGCAACAGAAAGTGGGATAGCTTCTACCCATTTAGTGAAGTTATCAGTAGCAGTGATAATAAACTTGTGTCCACCTAATGAGTTGGGATGAATCTACCCAATAAGATCAAAGTCCCAGTGCTGAAATGGCCAATGAGATATAGAAGGAATGAGCTCGCCGCCTGGAGCATGTATCAGGTTACCATGTTTTTGACACTTTTTGCATGACTTTTCAAAAGCTACTGCATCAATCTACATTGTAGGCCAATAGTATCCCACCCTAAGAAACCTTCAGGCCATGGCAAGACCATTGGAATGTCCCCCATAGATGCCCTTGTGAATGTCAACTAACTCTTGGTCAAATTCTTCCTTTTCTAAGCATCCAAGAAGTGTTCAATCTAGACCCCTCCTATACAAATCACCAGAGATAAGGGAATGGTGAGAGGCATTTCGAATAAGGTTTCTACATTCAAATTAGTTAAAGGTTTCAGGAATAATGCCATCACGAAGGTATGAGTAAATGGCACCATAACAGGATGACTCACGACCAACAAGGGCACAAATGACATGACTTTCTGGGGAGTCATAGATAGGGTGATGTAGCTCTTCCACTAGGAATTTGAATCTAGATTCATGCTCCCCTAACTGAAGAAGTGAAGCAAGTGTAGCCATAGCATCAGCTGCTTTATTTTCTACTCTAGGAATTTTTTGAAACGTGACAAATGTGAAGTATCATTTCAAGGAATCAACCATTTTCTTGTAAGGTACCAGTTTCTCATTTTTTGTCTGATATTCATCATTGACTTGGTTGATTATCAGTTGTGAATCCCCATAGATGTGTAACTCTGTGATTTTCCATTCTATGGCCATCTTAAGTCCATTTGTTAAAGCTTCATACTCAGCAATGATGTTTGTACATGGGAACAATAACTTGTAATACTTGTAGCTAGGGAGACAATCAAATACCTCATCCTTACATGCCTCAGAGAGGTTTTCACCCTTGGATATGTTATTTCTTTTTACTTTTTTTGGTTATGACACTACCACATAGTGGTTTTTGCCATTAGAACTCTTATTCTTTTGATTTTCTTTTCTTTTTATTTTGTGACTAAGGTACTTGATGTCTAGCTCTGTCATGCTGGTAGTCGGTTCACTAGTGGAAGAGACTACGGGTTCAATGGCATTCAAGTAACAGGTTATCTCATAATCATTTTGAAACATTAAGAGCTCAGGTTCTTGATAGCATTAGGACCAATCAATGAGGTTAGGATGAACAAGAGGTAAGTCAATGATTGGTTCACATATCATCTTTGGTGACCGAAGAGTTGGAGTCTGTCAAGTATCCTTCTAAGCTACCCAAATTGAGATTCATCCTAACAAGTGAAGAATCATTCACTAATGCAACATGTGGGTTCAAATCCTCCAATCCTACATGTAACTCATCGGCTACCTCAGGTTGAGAACTATAAGTATGGATGACATCAACATCCATGTCAACTATAGAAGGCTCTGAGAAGGAGTCCCATCCATACTCATATGAACTTGTGTCTAAACTATGAGTAGGATGTTTACACCATAAAGGTTTGGGACATCTTGATGTGGAAGCTCTAACATCATCAAGGGTAACACCTTCTCTCTCCATCAAATGAACAATATTCTTGCATTGACATTCTCTGATGGGATCTTCTACATCTGATTCATCTTGTTCTAAGGTTGCAATTGTCTCATGAGTGACTGGACTATCTGAATCTCCCCAAAGGAGATTAGTGGAAGGGACCCAATCCTCACACATATCTTGCTTATTTGTCAAATTAGGTGTGTATTCCATTTCATCTTCACTATCCAACTCATCAAGAATAGGAGCAGTGTTCTTGTTATGATTCGCAAATCCTAGGCCAACCGTCTTCTTAGACTTGCATCCAAAAAGAGCATGATCAAGAGGTTTAGCTCTAGCATCCAATCTATGACTAAGAGGGCCATGTCCAAAATAGCCCATTTGTTTGACAAAAGTATACCCTCTTCCATAAGCCTTAGGAGAGGGAGAGAAGTTCTCATTGTGCATGTATTTCTCTTCTCTATAAATCCATTCTTTAACAACCACCTCTTCTTTTTCATCTTGAATGGGCACTGAGGACTCTACAAATGTGCCAAATAAAGTCATAGTTGAAGAGGAAGGTCTCATTTCTTGTGAAGGCCTGCCATAAGACCTAGGTGAAATGGGTAGCGTCATGAGGGAGTTGAGTTGATACCCCCCATGCCAAGGTCTACCGACTTGAACTTGTCTTTACATTTAGCTAAGGTCACATTGAAGTCTTATGCTTCTCTATTAAGGGGAACATGAGCACTTGCTGAAACTAAGTTAACAGATAAAGTGCTATCCCCAAGTATAAAAATCTCTACTCCATTGTAGGGGAACTTAACACACTGATGATAGGTAGATGGTATTGCTTGCATATCATGAATCCATGGTCTACCAAGTAAGATATTGTACGCAAGGGGACCAGCATCAATAATATGAAATAAAATAACCTTCTCAACAGGGCCAATCCTAACAAGAAGGATGACCAACACCTTGGAACTTATTTCCACCTCATCATAGGCTTTGATAGTGATCTTCTTTTTGGTATCTATGAATTGTTCAGAACAACCCAATGTCTTTAAAAGACTCAAGGAACAAATATTAAGCCCAGCACCCCCATCTATCAACATGCACCTAACACAGGTTTTTTGGATCATGACTTCAATATGAAGGGAAATATTATGTGGGTGGCTCAAAGCTTTATCATCATCCTCCGAAAAGGTAAGGTAATGAGGGCTGGCAATATGGTTAACCATGTTCTGGAATTGATCAACGTCTAAGTTGTTAGGGACATTCGTTGCATGCAAAGCATCCTCAAGGACATGCTTGTGTAGAGGGGACAACTCTAAGAGCCCAAAGATCAAAATATGAGTTGGGGTGATTTGTAACTGATCGACAAGATTATAGCTCAACTTAGGATTGATTGTTGGTTTTGAGGTGACATTATTGGATGCCACTTGCTTTGGTTTACTTGGTTGACTTGAACTAGGTCCTCTAATGACAACGGGACCTTGACTTCGTATGACAGCATTGAGAGTTCTAGATGACACTCTGGAGTTAGGACCCCTTAGCACCATGATGGGTTCTTCATCAAAGATAGGAGGAGAGTCCATGTCTAGATCATAACCATAGGGATCTTTATTCCTCATCATGTTGACATTTTCTTCTACAACTTCAAGCATGTTGAAAACATTCTCCGTAGTTGTGTAAGTGTAATTGACCTCAGCCTTTCCATTCTTAGGTTTAGAGGTTTCCCCCTTCTCATACTTGGGAAAAGGTTCTTTGAATGCCTTATGATCAGCGTTGGTGTTCAATCCATCCACCTTAATTTTTCCACTCTCAATGAGATCTTGGATGATATGTTTAAGTTTCTAGAAGTTTTCAATATCATGTCTAATGCCATTGTGAAACTTGCAAAAGGATTTCTCATCCTACCAATGTGGCTTAACATCAGGTATATAATGCTTTGTGGGATCTTGAGGATGCACAAGATTGTTGGAAATGAGTTTTTTCAAGACATCCTTGTATGAATCACCAAGTTTTGAAAACTGACGTCTCTCTTTCTTAGGCTTATCTTGGCTTGCTCTCTTGTTGATGAGATGCATTGAGTTTCATGGCTTGAACACCACTAGACAAGTGGAGAATAGATTGATCTTTAGGTTGAGAGGAGTTCACAACTCCATCACTGACCACTTGCTTGTTCTTATTCCAATGTAAGTTCCTTCCTTTATCCTTGTTAGAGTTGTTGTTATTTTGACCATTGTTGTTGTTTTTGTTTCCATGTTTGGTCAAAATTCCTTGTTCTCTCAAAACATCCTCAATCCTACATGTAGTTTCAACCATGGTGTCAAAGAAATCAAAAACCATTGTCCTAACTTCATACCACATTTCAAGAACCAAGTTGCTAACAAGGATGTCAATCTTCTCATTTTTAGGAATGGTCCTAGAGTAGCGATTGCAAGAAAGTGACAAAGGATTCCCCTTGATTTTGCTTTAAGTTGCATAAGTCCAGCATGGTGACAGATCTTGAAAGGTTGTATGCAAAGTGTTGGAAAAATCTATGGATGATCTCTTTGAAATTCTTGACAGGGGGAGTTATGTTGGTGAACCATTCCATCGCCTGACCCTTATGACTCCTTGGGAACAATCTCATGAGGTATGAATCATCTTGATGGAACTCAAAACTCATAATATAGAATTGACACACATGATCATGTGGATTTCCATTCCCATCATACTTGTCATATTGAGGGATCTCAACCTTTATAGGAAAGTCCTTCATGCTAACACTTTTGTCAAAAGGATTAGGACAAATTGAGTCAAGTGAGAATGAACTCTTGGGTGCCAACATCTTTTCCATCATACTCTTAAGTTGTTTTATTTCTTCTTCCTGAGATGGACCTTTCTTCTTGATCTTCTTATCCACATCAAATTTATAGGGGACTTTGGAACCTTTGTTGATTAAACTCTCTAAGAACTTGTCTTTTTTTTGCTCCGAGTATCTCTCCACTTACTACTGGAAGAGTGGTTCTTGTTGTATCTTCATGAAGCCTTGGGAGTTGAGGTCAAAACTCAAACTACTACCCCCATATTGTGAACCATGGTGAGCACATTGTGAATGTTGTCTTGAGATCTTAGGAGGTGTTCATCTCCTATAATGATCATGTTGTGAAGCCCTTCTTCATCTAGGACTAGGAGATCGTGAAGGTGTTCTTGAATGTCTTCCACTTCATGGAGTCTTGGAAGGAGTGGATGGAGGAGAGTTGTTTCCACCACCAACACATATGTTGTTGAATTGGTCATTAAGTTGTTGAGCCAAAAGTCTATCTTTCTCTTCTTGTGAGGCTCTCCTTTCTATCTCCAACAAGGCTTGTCTCTCTAACTCTAGGAGTCTAAATGTCTCTTCCTTTATAGCTTGTTCATCTAGGAAGGCTTTCTTTTCATGCTCAATTATCTTAAGTCTTTCACTCATGTATCTTGAAGGTACTTTGAGTGGTGAACTTGGTCTTGAATGCCTAAACAAGTCATTGGTGTATGTTGCATTCACATAAGTGTCATAAGGTTCATTATCTTGGCTTTCATGTTGTGATTGCTCTTCTTGATAGGCTTGCTTCTTATCTCTTTCAGCCCTTTGGTGTGCATCCAAATATCTAGTTGAGATAAGGGGTGAGGCTGGTCGATTTTCATGAGAGGAACTGCCAAACATAATGGTATCTCTATGCCTTTCAACTATGTTATCCAAGCTTTTATCCATTTCTTCCCTCTCTCATTGAGTTATTGTGTAACTCATATCCATGTCTGAGTGAGAAGATGCTAAGGGTGTACTCAACTCACTAAGATTACTCTTGGGATCAAACCAAACTTATGAGTTGTTCCTGTGTGATTGATCAAATATGGGTTCGTTTCCCTTACATTTTTGGTGAGTTTCAACTAAGCGTAATTGGTTAAAGACTACTTGAGGTCACTTTCCTTGATTTACTTAATATCTTGTTGTAACTGACATGAAAGAAAGGGCACGAGGTGATAGAATGACCCTAAGAAATGTTGGTACCAAACTAGGATAGTAAAAGCACTCAATTGTCCAAAAAGAGAGATGATAAGATATAAATTTTGCAAGAGGCATAAACCAACACTGCCATAGAGGTGCCCAATGAACGGGTGAGTACCCTAACACATATGGATTAGGAGGATGATTTACCCAAGTTATATTGATTGAGTTTGAATTTGGATGGAAGTGAATGGACAAGAGATTACTAAAACTCTCTAAGTGTGTTATGAAAGAATCCAAAGGTTTATCTTCTCAACAAGGACAGTTTCTAGCTCACTGATTCCAAGCAAGGTCACTCATGAAATCAAAGATTACTAGTTCAAGAGGTCAAAACACAAGAATCCAAGGTGCAAACAGGCTTCTAACAGTGGGGTAAGTGACCTGATCTGACACAGATCGACCGAGGAAGACTGGAAATGACATGATAGCAAATCGAGCAAGTTGATAGTTTCAGGCGATAATGAATCAACACTGGGTGATAACTCACTCTAAGGACAAGTGATAGGTGCTAACAGTAAAATATAAAAAGTTGTTTTTTTCGACTTGGGAACTCATTTTTTATTCATTTTAAATGACCAACTAGATGCATCAACAGATTTTTATCATTAATTAGGCACACAAGACAGCAATCAGGGAGTTCAAGCAAACAATTGTCTTCAAACAAAAAGCAAGGGACAAAGCAACCTTGCACATGAACAAGAATAATGACATAGTATTCTACTCCCTAAAGATTCTACTTGTGTATGTTCTCAAAACAAATTTCAGTCACGCACATAGTCCTAGCAAAGAAAAAGTTGGTTGCACTATGGTTCATAGAAATGGTCAACTCTGCAACTTTTGCAATTTCAAGAGGGCAAACTTCAATCTAGGTGCACTGGAGTTTTGACACATTCTGAGAATTTAATAAATCAGAGATGATGACGAGATTTGACAACCCAACAAGAAACTACACCCATAGAGATTTCCTCCACAAGGACATTTATATAGCAGTTGTTCATACCACGACAAAAATGGCTATTACCACTTGAGGTTCTATCCACGTGGTTGACCCAATAAAGGGAATGTCCACTACGATTAACCCTCTCTAATAAGGAAGACTCACAAAAAGGACCACATGGGGACTTAGCTCAGATTTAAGGATTTGAGTTTCTGATGTACCCAAAGGGGAACCGAGCAAATCCTCTAGCCTCTTCACCTCACCCAAACATAGCAAGAAAATTCATTGACATGCTAAAATTGAAATCACCTCACCAAGGTTCATACATCAACAAAAATGTCTACCAATCTCTCTAAGCAAGTCCAAGAGAGAACGTACCAATCAAAGTTGAGGACTAAACGAAGTAAGACTGTGAGATAATAACAACTTATTTCCCTACCTACAAGGGGTTATATCATCAAGAAGAGCTTCGCATGTAAGACAAGCACATGAATCCCACTCTCTCAAGAATGCCACAAATAGTGTTCATAGGGCCTAATTACTATGTGAGACATATATGCAAGAAAGAAAACCTAGATTCATTGTCTCCTTTATAGCAAAATTGAAGTGTGATCTATGAAAGCAATAAACACTCAAACCAAACACATGAGAGATTCATTTTATTCCTAAAATCCAAATGTTATAGAGATGAAACAAAATACCTCAAGTCCAAAGCAATGCACTTAGTAGATTTTACCTTATTTTTATTTTTGTTGAGCTTTTCTGTGCAAGCAAGCTACGAACTCTCCAACAAGCAAACAAGATATGCAACGTATATTCAACTTATGCAAACCCTAGGGTTAGATCTTGAAAAATTCTAAATTTTTTATTGAAGCTTCTTTGATATGTCACCAACCTGCAAAAAAAAATTCAGACCGAAACTCCAAGCCGTTTGGGAGATATGATCAAATCTTTGAAAATCTAGGGTTTTAGTCTCCAAGCAAATTTGCAAAAGGGGGTTAGCTCCAAAAATAACCAAAACTAGTATGTAAAGGTGGGATGCCCCATGGTGGGCATCAAAAATGTGTGCTAAAATGTTGACACACTTCTATGAGTCATTATATCCAAGATTGCTCAAGAATGAGGTCTCAAATGGCGACTCATAACTCTTTATTTGAATGGAGTGCAAGGGTTTATAATGGAGGCCCTCAGTTTAGACCTAGTTTGTGCCCATGCAAGTACACCATAAAACAAGAGATTCAAAGAGGAAAAGTAAGAATGCTAGTCTCCATGATTCATCAAGTATGCATGTAAATGAAAATGAAAGCTATTCTATATGATAACAATGCATGAAAGCAAACTAATCTATGAAAGGAAATGCTTATGCAAGATTATTCTATGAAAGGAAATATGAATCTAATCTACCATGAAAGTGCAAGAGTAATCTAAATGGATTGTCATGGAGGCATGAGAGAAGAAGACAAGAAAAGAGAAGTTGCAATGTTCAAGCTCAAGTACTCAAATTCTCCTCCAAAATCGCTCTCCAAAGCTGCATAACAACAACATACAATCTTGGATCTCTAAAATCTCCATGCATAAATGAGAAGGGGAGAGCTCCTTATAAAGGATTTAGAAATGAATGAATGGTCAATATTAAGAGGCAAAAATAAATGAGCAATGGTGGAGATTAAATCTTGGTTGATCCATGTGCTCAAGATTCTCAAGAGGCAAAATCAATGGACATGGTTAAGAGGCAAAAAGATGTGTGGAAGAGACTAAGAGGCAAAAGGAGATTCCACTCATCTTGGAAGGTGTGCATTCAATGTCTAGACAAAAAGTCTTTTAATTTTTATTATTAATTTATTATTTTTAGCAAAGTGGTCTCCATTATTTAATTAAAATATTTTTTTATTTATTTAAAAGAGATTTAATCTTTTAATTAAATGTGGCTTAGGATAAAGTAATTTTATTATTTAATTAAAAGATTTTTTTTATTTAATTAAAAGGGAGCATGTTCTCTTAATTAAATAAAACTTAGGATAAAATGATCAAACCTTAGGAAATATTAAAATATTTGAATTAATTACGATTTGATCAAGGAAATTGATTTGAATTGAAAATATTGCAAAGCATTGATTCAGGAAATTAATAAATTGATGAATGGGGGCCCAAAGTCTGGACGACCATTTTAGGGTGCATACACAAAGTAACAGTGATCCAAACTTACATGTATTCAATTTTTCTGACTGAGTTGTATTCATGTTTTCTTCAACTTGTTTTAATAACAACTCAACGAGGTCCAGCTAAAATCCCTTTTTCACCATCTTAAATGCAATAACTACCACTCCACACGGTACACTATTGGGTTTGCTTGATTGAAACAATCTGTACCCAATAACGTATGCACTGAACTTGGTTTTGGGATCTTCAATTGTGTTTACTTTCATTCCTCTTTCATCCCATTCTTCTCTAGTAGGTAGCTTTATTTATCTTGGTGCATTCCTTAGTGTTTTCACTTTGTCAGTGGTAGGGTAACTTATTACTACGTGTATAATATCCTTCATGGTTTTCATGGGCTCATCTAGCCATATTTTTCCATCATGAAAATGGCTCAAAACAATTCTTATCCACTCATTCTTGAATACCTTCAGGAAATGAAGGGAATTTATCAAACCCTTGACTCTCAAATGCTCATGATCATCCTTTAAATTCCTATTAACACTTAGCTCTTGAAATGTATAAATGAGCTCAAAATCACCAATCTCACCAATCTTATAGTGAATGTAGGCACATATATCTTCAACTAGAAAAACCCTAGGCGGTATGCTCAAAAAAGCTCTGGTTTTGTTAGTCTAGGAAGCAACTTCGGGGTGAAGTTTGTACTTCGGCTCATCAAATGTAGCAGAAATGATCAATCTAACATCCTCCCCAGCTACATTCTTAGATTTGTTAACTTTAGATGCAGACACCATTGCTCTTCGATTAGGGTTTTAGGAAATAGTAAAGAAATAGCTCAGTGATGATAACACTTACTCGTAACAATGATGAAAACTTCTCAGAATCCTTCAAATATTTTTTCAATCGCTCTGAAAACCTTTCGCTCAAATTTGCTCTGAAAATCTTAGCTCTTCGTGATCACAATGTAATTTGGCTAAAGCTCTTGCATTGTTATATAATCTCTCTGCTGCTAAGAAGCTAAACATCTAATTCTTTCTTGTTGAAGGTGACTCTTCAATTATTATTAATGCATGTGTTCAAAGCGCTTCTTTTTCAAGGCACATCCACTATGTTTTGTCCCAAATCTAGTCCCTTTTAGACTCTTTCCTAGACTACTTTTTAACTCACACATATAAAGAGGGAAATTGTTTAGCAGATTTGTTAGCTAATTTTGGTCCAATGGTTCTAACATCCTCTACTCTTCTCCCCTTGTAACCCCAACCTCCCACCCTTCCATCTTTAATTTAATAAAAATTGATTCCCCTTAATTATCTTTCATAATATTCAGATCTTATATGCTGAATGTGATTTTTGGATCATGATTATGTAAGATCTGCATTTATTTTCTTATGTGTGCCATATCAATCCAAGACTATCCTTTGATGTCTCGTCTACTCATTGTTATTATGAATATTTAATGCTATGTCTGTGATTTAATACCTTTCGCATGTGTAATATTTCTTCTCATCTTTTATGTTCTATTTATTACTAGATCAAGTGACAATTTCATGATTTGGCTTGCATGAGTTAGAATTAACAACTTTTGTATGGATCCTGTTGTATATTGATTAATTATGTACGAAACTTAATAGCTGGTACTTGATTCATTCATATTTTTGTATGGAAAAATGCACTTCATGACATTTTTGTGTGGGTTATAATTCGTCTTGGCTCCATCTTTGTCATTCTAATTCTTATTTTGTAGCATAGCTTCGTTTCTTTTTGTTTTGTTCTCATGGCATTGCATAGATATGTTGATGAATTTAGACCACTGAATCTTCATGTCTGTTTCTCAAGTCCTTCTCTGGAAGTGCCATTCGAAGGTAATATCACTGATGAAGCCCTTGCTTCCATGTTTATTATTCATTGTTCAAAGTGTGCTCGGGGTATTCGGAGAATGATTGGTGACTCAGTTTTATCTCCATGTTTTAAAAGGATTATTTTTCCTTCTCAAATTGTGTCAGTCTTTTGTTCTAATATCTTGGATTTATCTCAATCTTGGACTTTGTTGGTATCCATCGCGAATTGGGCTATTCATCCATATTTCCTTCAAGAAAATGGTTTTCTTCTAGCAATTTAAAAGTATAAATTCTGGTTAGAAGATGCTCATATTGGAGGTGTATTCCACATCACCTTCTATTTAATTCTGATAAGTATATTATGTTGCTTGATACTTTTAAAGACTACATCACTTCTTCTACTATTATGCCTCTTGATCACCTTCTTAACAGTACCCCTTTTGATGTGGAGCATAGAGGAAAGGCTTTTGCAAAAATGTATGCTCTGCTTTCTTTATTATCACATGTTCGTGCCTCAAATTTGGGTTTGGCTTCTCATATGTTCGATGATATTTCACTTGGCAATAACTCAGGTTCATTATCAGTTCCTGTTATTTCTCTAGCTCCATTGTTAGTTGGTTTGTGCTCCTCCCATGCTCGTGTCCTAGTTTCACCTCCATCTACTCGCACCTTGGTGTCACCTCGTGCATCTTTGGCTTCAAGGGATCCGCTTGTCTCTCAAGCTTGCCATCTTTGGAGCTCTTTGTTCTTGTCTCCAGCCTCACACTTTGGATTTGGGGGTTATGTGTCATGATGTTTATAACATGCTTTGTTGTACAAATTATTTTTGTCTTTGTCAAATCTTTTTCTTGCAGGTGTTTCTTCATGCAGCTTTTAGATGGCTTATATGGACCATGGGATGTCAACTGATCTTGCATTTACTTTCCCTCCACCAGTATTTTCTACTCTACCTCAGTTATGTTTTCGTAGGGGCCCTCAATGCAAACTGTACTAGCTTTTCTAATGGGAATTCTAAGTACATGGGTTGACAGTAGTCAATATTATTTTTACAGGGGTCCTCTTTTCATTATGAATGTATTCTAGCACTTATTTTATGCTTCAATGTAAAGGGATTTCTTAGGGGGATTGGAATTGTAATTCAGCCTTCATAATGGTCGGGGTTATCTTTGGGTAGTCTCAAAAAAATTTTGGAACATATTGTAATGCAGATCTATTCTGCCATTTTGATCGGGGGATTATTTTTTGTACTTATTAGTAGGTCATGTTTTGACCTTGGGAGCTTTGGGTAGTCTAAGAATACTTTTTTGAGCATCTGAAGCTCTCTTTGTAAATATATGGGTAACGAATGAAGTTTTCTTTATTGGTTCTTTCTCCGAGAGCCCTTTGAACCAGTTAGTATTTGTAAGGAAACTCAGGTGCGGAAACAGCTTCCTACACTAATCTCTATAGGAGAGTATTGTGAAAATTCTTATAAATCCATACAATTTTAGATTCGTTAACTACTTTAACAAAGATATTGCAACCACATACCATACATACAGAAAAATAGAGAATGACACAATGATATACCCTGGGGAAAACCTTTCGGTAAAAAACCCCAGCACTCCAAAACCTGCACAATGTATTATCTTCAACACAAAGATTACAACACACTTGCAATGCAAATTCTTTCAAGAGATGAGACACAAAGCCAACAAGACTTAAATTTTTGTTATATCTCTCCCATAGGAGCAGCATCATATATATAGACTCCTCTAGACCTAAAAATAGGCACAACCACCAAGACCCATGCACAAAGTCACATGTACACAGTTGTTACATGCAATCCCAAGAATAGGCGTCCATCCCTAGAATAGACTATGACAGCTTGTCATAGAATCCGCCAAAAATAATGGTCACAAGAGAAGTGTAAGAGAATCTGTCATACCAACCTATTTTTGGCATATTCTCTTACACACACCAACCACTTCTTCTTGGGTGCCCAAATAGGCCCAAGTCATAAGATGCTCTTACACCTGTCATAGCACATTCCTTAAATAGTTCTTACGCGTCATAGGAATTCATCATGACCATTTCAGTCATGATCTCCTTACGCACAAGATGCCGACACATCAAGTGGAGTGACACATCAACATGCCAACTAGACATGTACACTCACACTTAATTACATTATTTGCAAACAAATACATTTAAAAAACAAATAATAAGAATAGGAATTATCCAAGGTTGAGACACCTTATTCCTAACATTCTCCCACTTGTCGAACACCTTGTAAGAGCAACAGGAACATAACAGGAACTTTAACCGCTATAGGCCAAAAGGCCCATAGACTCTGAACACCATCTGAACTTCTCAGTGCCCACTAGTTTCATTAATGCATCTGCAACATTCTTCACAGTATCTACCTTCTCCAAATTTACCTTTCCATCTTCTACCATATCTCTCACAAAGTGAAACTGCACATCAATGTGCTTCATTCTAGCATGGAAAGTTGGATTCTTTGCAAGGAAAATAGTGCTCTGACTGTCACACCAAATAGTAATCTATTTTGCATCAACACCAACATCAGAACACAATCTTCCAAGCCAAATGGCTTATTTACAAGCATGAGTAGCAGCCATGTACTCAGCTTCTGTAGTGGACAAAGCAACCACAAGTTGTCACTTACTCATCCAACTGATGGCACCACCAAACATAGTGAACACATAAGCACTGGTGGATCTCCTGCTATCAATATCACCTGCCCAATCTGAATCCACAAACCCACGAATACAAACTGAATGCAGAGATCTAGAAGAGTTACCATGATAACATATGGAGTAATTTGATGTACCCCTCAAATATCTGAATACTCGCTTAATTGCATCCCAATGTACCCATCTAGGATTAGCCATAAACTAACTCGGGACTCCCACTGCTTGGGCAATGTCTGGTCTAGTACAGACCATAGCATACATAAGACTGCCAACTGCACTAGCATAAGGTACTCTACTCATGTCCTCCACCTCACTAGGAGATTTTCAACAATCATCTACGGATAACTTTGTTCCCACATAAATAGGAACACATAGTGGTCTACAATCTGCCATGCTGAACCTGTCCAACACAGACTTCACATACTTACTCTGACTCAACCAAAGTTTTATGTTAGACCTGTCTCTACTGATTTCCATACCCAAGATGTACCTAGCTACCCCAAGATCTTTCATCTCAAACTGTGCTGACAACTGAGATTTAAAATCAGAAATCATACCCTTACCCTTCCCAAACAGCAACATATCATCAACATATAATGCAACAATAAGAAGGCGATCATTTTCAACTCTGAAATAAACACAATGATCTGATTTTGATCTTACAAATCTAATTGACAACACAAAGGCATCAAACTTAAGGTACCACATCCTAGGAGATTGCTTCAAACCATATAGAGATTTCTTTAATCTACAAACTAAGGATTCTTTACCTTTAACAATGTAGTGCTCAGGCTGTGAAATATAAATCTCTTCCTCCAAATCACCATGAAGGAAAGTTGTCTTCACATCCATCTATTCTATCTCTAAATCATATGATGCAGCAAGAGATAACAGAAATCTAATGGATGTCAACTTTGCAACAGGAGAGAATATTTCACCATAATCTATTCCCTCTACTATGAATACCCCTTTGCAACCAATCTAGCTTTATACCTTTCAACACTGCCATCTACACAAAATTTCTTCTTGAACACCCATTTATAGCCAACAGATTTTCTCCCTTTAGGAAAAGGTACAAGGTCCCAAGTTTTGTTTTTCTCCAATGAAGCCATCTCATCATCCATAACCTCAATCCAAGAACCTGCATCTTCCATGCCCAAAGCCTCTTTCACAGATCTAGGCTCATCAATGTTAGTAATCAAAGCAAAGGCACAACTAGAATCTAACATAGAATAACCAAACCTTTCTGGTTGCTTTCTTTCTCTTGTGGATCTCCTCAAGGGCTATGGTTGAGGTTGTTCTTCCTCTTCTTCTAAACTATCAGAGTTGCTAGAGCTCTCCTCATCATTAGGCCCAACATGGTATCTCTGTTCAGTCTTCTCAGGGGTAGGAGGCAACTGAACAACATCTTTTTCCTTTTCTTTTTCATCTGGTTGTAGCACAATAGGAGAAGATGTTAGCTCTCTGAAAATAACATTTCTACTATACAACACCTTACTAGTCACGGGATCCCAAAGCTTGTATCCTTTCACACTAGCACTGTATCCAATGAAAATACATTTAACAGCTTTGTTTTCCAACTTAGATCTTTTCTCCTTTGGAACATGTGCATAAGCTTCACAACCAAAAACATGAAGATGTCTAATTGAAGGCTTCTTACCAGACCACACCTCCATGGGTGTCTTACCAACAAGGGCTGATGTAGGAGATCTGTTAACCAGATAGCAAGCAGTGGCCACAGCTTCGGCCCAAAACCTTTGTTCTAAACCAGCTCCACTAAGCATACTCCTAGCCTTCTCCATCAGTGTCCTATTCATTCTCTTTGCAACTCCATTTTGTTGTGGGGTATAAGGAGTTGTCTTATGCCTCTCGATACCTCGTTCTTTACAGAACTGTTCAAACTCTGCTGATCAAAACTCACCACCATTGTCAGTTCTCACACACTTAATCTTCTTACTAGTTTGATTCTCTACAAGAGCTTTAAATTCCTTGAACCGACTAAAGACTTGTGTCTTACTTTTAAGGAAATAAATCCACGTCCTTCTACTGTAATCATCTATGAAAGATACAAAAAATATAGACTTGGAGATTGAAGGAACTTTTACAGGACCAAATACATCAGAATGAATAAGATCCAAAACATCAGAAGATTTGTGAGAACTAGAGTAAAACTGAACATGATTTTGTTTACCATAGACACAGTGTTCATAGAAGTCAAACTTGAGATTGCAATCATTTAACCCCTCAACGAGATTTTTATTTTTCAAGTTTCTGAGACCCTTTTCACCAATGTGGCCAAATCTCATATGCCACAACATTGTCTTTTCTACAGGAAGCTTACCTTCCAAAGTATTTGCACTACCATCAGAACCAATAGCCACAGACTTCTTCACTACTTGTTCAGATGGTGAGGATGAAGAACTATTACATAGAGGAATACATGCATCTAGCTGAAATAAGGTACCTCTCCTAGTACCCCTTGCAAGCACTATCGATCATCTCATCATCTTGCATCCTTCTTTCAAAAAAACAACTTGCACACCTACATCATTCAGCATACTTATAGATAATAGGTTTCATGCCAAACCCAAAATGTGCATAACTCTGTTGATTCCCTTTGCTCATCCATCAGGAAATTTGATAGTGACCCTTCCGTGTCCAACTATATTTAGGTGAGAATCATCACCCAAGTACACCTTTCCACCATCAAACTCTTCATATTTTGAGAACTAGTTTCGATGAGAGGTCATGTGAAAAGATGCACCCAAGTCAACCAACCACACATCATCAGATGCATGGGCTGCCAAAGCTATGATGAATGCATCGCCATCTTCTTGAGATCTTTCTGAAGCTAAATTTGAACCTTTCTTCTTCTTCTTCGGCTCTTTGCAGTCTTTACGGAAGTGCCCAGATTTATCACAGTTCCAACATTTTGCCTTGGACTTATTGGAAATCTTTGACTTCCCACAAGATTTGGATCTACCCTTATTGTCAGACTTATTGTCATTTTTCTTCCCTCTTTCAGTGGATCTCCCATGAATAGCAAGGGCTTCTTTTTTCGAAACGGAAGCCTTTCTCCGCATCTCCTTTGATAGCAGTGAAGACACCACATCATCCATTTTGAAGGTGACTAAAGTTCTTCTGAGAACCATCACAAGATGGTCCCATGAATCCGATAAAGAACACAAAAGTGTGTAGCAATGATCCTCCTCCTCTAACTTGACACCAGCTGATGTCAATT